>SZWC01001517.1:114430-162137 GCA_023375785.1 Penium margaritaceum
ACACGTACTTACACACACTTACACGCACTTACACGCACTCACACGCACTTACATGCACTTACACGCACTTACACACACTTACACGCACGTACACGTACTTACACGCACTTACACGTACTTACATGCACTCACACGTACTTACACGCACTTATACACACTTACACGCACTTACACGCACTTACACGTACTTACAAGCACTTCCACACACTTACATGTACTTATACGCACTTACACGCACTTATATGTACTTACACGTAATTACACGCACTTACAAGCACTTACAAGAACTTACACACACTTACACGTACTTACATGCACTTGCGCGCACTTGCGCGCACTTACACGCACTTACACGCACTTACACATACTTACACACACTTACATGTACTTACACCCACTTACATGCACTTGCACACACTTACACGCACTTACATGCACTCACATACACTTACACGCACTTACATGCACTTACACGCAGTTAATTGCACTTACACGCACTTACACATACTTACACAATCTTATACGTACTTACATGCACTTACACGTACTGACACGTACTTACAAAGACTTACACACAATTACACGCACTTATACGCACTTACACGCACTTACACGTACTTACACGCACTTACACACACTTATATGCACTTACATGTACGTACACACTCTTACACGTACTTACACGCACTTATACGCACTTACACGCACTTACACGCAGTTAATTGAACTTACACGCACTTCCACGTACTTACATGAACTTACACGGACGTATATGTACTTACACGTACTTACACGCACTTACAAACACTTGCACGTACTTAGACGCACTTACACGTACTTACACTTACTTACACGCACTTACACGCACTTACACGCATTTACACACACTTACATGCACTTACACGCATTTACACGTACTTACACGCACTTACATGCAGTTACACGCACTTACATGTACTTACATGCACTTGCACACACTTACACCCACTTACATGTACTTACACATACTTACACGCACTTAAACACACTTACACACACTTACACACACTTACACGTACTTACATGCACTTACACGTACTTACACGCACTTACACGTACTTACACGCACTTACACGCACTTACCTGTACTTACACGTACTTACACGCAGTTACACACACTTATACGTACTTACACGCACTTACACATACTTAAATGTACCTACATGCACTTACACTCACTTACATGCACTTACACGCACTTACACACACTTACACGTACTTACATGCACTTATACACACTTACACGTACTTACATGCACTTACACGTACTTATACGAGCTTACACACACTTACACGCACTTACACGCACTTACATACGCTTACACGCACTTACACGCACTTACATGCACTTACACATACTTACACGTACTTACACGTACTTACACACAGTTACACGCACTTACACGTGCTTAAACACACTTGCATATACTTACACGCATTTATACGCACTTACACAAACGTATACAAACTTACACGCACTTACACGCACTTACAAACAATTACATGCACGTACACATACTTACACATACTTACACGCACTTACATGCACTTACACGCACTTACGAGCACTTACACAGACTTACACACACCTACACACACTTACACGCACTTACACGTACTTACATGCACTCACACGTACTTACACGCACTTACACACACTTACACATACTTACACACACTTACACGCATTCACAAGTACTTACTCGCACTTACACGCACTTACATGCACTTATATGTACTTACACGTAATTACACGCACTTACAAGCACTTACAAGAACTTACACGTACTTACACACACGTACACACACTTACGCGCACTTACATGCACTTACACACAGTTACACACACTTACACATACTTACACGCACTTACTCACACTTACACGCACATACACGCACCTACACGCACTTGCACACACTTACACGTACTTACACGTACTTACACACATTTACACGCACTTACACACAGTTAATTGCACTTATACGCACTTACACGCACTTACACGAACTTACACGTACTTACACGTACTTACACGTACTTACATGCACTTACAAAGAATTATACGCAATTACACAAACATACACGTACTTACACGTACTTATACGCACTTACATGTACTTACACGCACTTCCACGCACTTATACGCACTTACACGCACATACACGGACTTACACATACTTACACGCAGTGACATGCACTTATAAGCACTTACACATACTTACACGTACTTACACGCACTTACACATACTTATACACACTTACACGCAGTTACATGCACTTACACGCACTTACAGGCACTTACACACACTTACACGGACTTACACGTATTTACACACACTTACACGCACTTACACGCACTTACACGTATTTACATGTCCTTACACGCACTTACACGCAATTACACGCACTTATACACACTTACACGCACTTACACATACTTACACGCACTTATCCACACTTACATGCACTTACACGCAGTTATACACACTTAGACGTACTTACACGCACTTACACATACTTACACACACTTACATGCACTTACATATACTTACATGCACTTACACGCACTCACACGCACTTACACGCACTTACACGTTCTTACACGCACTTATACGCACTTACATGTACTTACACGCACTTACTCGTACTTACAAGCACTTACACACACTTACATACACTTACTCGCACTTACACATACTTACACGCACTTACACACACTGACACACGGTTATACGCACTTACACGTGCTTACTAACACTTACACGCACTTACACACATTTACACGCACTTACATATACTTACACGCACTTACACACACTTACACACACTTACACACACTTACACGCACTTACATGCACTTACACACACTTATACACACGTAGACGCACTTACATGCACTTACACACACGTACGCATACTTACACGGACTTACACGCACCTATACGCACTTACACGTACTTACACACACTTATACGCACTTATACGCACTTACACGTACTTACACGCACTTACACGCACTTACACGCATTTACACGCACTTACACGCACTTACACGTACTTACACGCACTTACATGCACTAACACGCACTTGCACGCACTTACACATACTTACACACACTTATACACACTTACACGCACTTAAACGCACTTACACGCACTTACACGCACTTTCACGCACTTGCACACACTTACATGCACTTATACGCACATACACACACTTACGCACACTTACACGGACTTACACGCACCTACACGCATTTACACGTACTTATACACACTTACACGTACGTACACGCACGTACACACACTTACACGTACTTATATGCACTTACACACACTTACACATACTTACACGCACTTACAAGCACGTATACGCACTTACACGTACTTACATGTACGTACACGCACTTACACGCACTTACACGTACTTACACACACTTACACACACTTACACGTACTTACATGCACTTACACGCACTTGCACACACTTACACGCACTTATACGTACTTACACGCACTTACACGTACTTACACATACTTGCGCGCAGTTTATTGCACTTACAGGCACTTAGACGCACTTACACGAACTTACACGCACTTACATGCCCTTACACATACTTACACGCACTTACAAATACTTACATGAACTTACACACACTTACACACACTTACACGTACTTAGACGTTCTTCCACACACTTATACACACTTACACGCAGTTACACGCACTTACACGCAGTTACACGCACTTACATGCACTTACACGTACTTACACGCACTTACAAGCACTTAAACGCACGTATACGCACTTACACGCACGTCCACGCACTTACACGTACTTATACGCAGTTACGCGCACTTACACGCACTTACATGTACGTACACACACTTACACGTACTTACACGTACTTACATGCACTTACACACACTTACACGCCTTTACACGCACTTATATCTGTCAGAAGAATGCAGATGCTGGAACAGCAATAGTAGAAGCAGGCAGAAGCAACGGAACAGTCAGATGTACGTCAGCAAAGTGACATAAGCAAGAGCGGTCCAGAGAGTTAGTCGCGGGTGGTGATAGACGCGGGCACGCGAGGTAGCAGCGATAGACGGGTTGATGTGAGAGAGAGAGCTGATGGGGTAAGTGAAGGTTGGCGGAGTGAGAGAGCCGAGCGAACGAACGGAAGTGACGGAGCGAGGCATTGAGAGGTGGCGAAGGCAGGAAATGCGAGGAAAGAGCAGAGCGAAGACACGGCGGCGAAGCCGCGGAACCAAAGGGGAACAGGATGTGCAGAACTGTTCTGGTTAGCTCGAGGGAATGAACATCCTCGGTCATAAAAGGACCGAACAGGACAAAAGAGCAGAGCAACGGCTTCTTTCCGCTAGCCGGACGCGAGTGACACATGTCACGTTATTAGGGGATGCCTTGACATGTTGGGCTTAACGGTTAGTCTGACCGAGAGCCGTTGAGTCAAGGTGGTTTGGTCTCGGACCTGAACCTTTATTGAGAAGGTGGGAATAACTCTTGTCGGAGTCGATGATTTCCAACAGACCCCCTGAATCTGACAAGAGTTAGTGACAGTACTTTTCCCAATCTCCTAGGAGGTGACCATTGCAGCGTTCAAGAAGACCTTTTCACATGGCGTGCAGTTCATCTGAATGAGCTTCCACCAGGTAGTGTAGGTCTCTGGTCATGAAGCGTCGTAGCCAGGCACGGAGACCGTAATCAAGGCTGTCCTGCTTTCTGGTCATCTCCGCTGGAGAGCAGCGCTTAGCGAGATACTTGGGTCTTCCAAGGAGGGCATTGGTAGTTGCAAACCCACCAATGAGCTCTGGGTAGAGGAGGTTGTAGATTTGAATTTGCCACTCCTGGATGTTGCTTACTTCCCTGTAGATGATCTCGGCAGCTTGTCCATGCCTTACTGCTGCAGGAGTAGGGGCGGGTACTGCAGATCCTTCCACCACTGGTTCCTCTTCCTCTTCCTCTTCCTCCTCTGCCAGCACTTGATCAATTTTGAGGTAGGGTCTGGAGTTGCGATTTTTGGGCAGAGGTGGAATGATGGGATTGTCTCGACAGGAGAGAGTGATCCATCGCCGTTTCCATGCTTCCAGTTGTAGGCTGAACCAGAGTTCTGGTCCATTCCTCGTCGCCCTTCCATCCATCACGATACTCGTTGATGAAGATGGTGCTGGCCAAAGTCAGTACAGTGTGTGACCAGCTGTGGATATTACTTCCATCTTCCTCAAGGACGGTGTAGACGGGCCAAGGGTTAGCAATGGTGGATGGAGTAGAGGTGTAGTGTTGAGGTGGCAGAGGCGACGAGTGGTTGAAGTGAGTGCAGAGATGGGACTTTGTGCTATTGGGATGTTTTCGGCACTGCGAGCAGGTGAGTCCTTGTGCTGAGTGGAGCTAAAGCGGATGAGAGCGGAAAACGATTGATGATGAAGTGGGCGCAGGGGCAATACCTCGTGCGCAATTTGAAATAGGGGAGTAGGATGCGGCAAGGGGAAGGCAAATGCCGACGTGCCGCGAGAAATCTGTTTCCAGCGTGGGTTCAGGCTGCTGCGGAGGTGGGCAGCTAGCTCGTGCAGATCCTAGTGACGTTCACAGATGCTGATGATGGATGCTGCAATAGAGGGTGATGATGATAGCGGAGTGGGCGCAGGGGCGAGCCGCGTGCGCTGAGGAAGTTTCGGCGTGGGCGCAGGTCGTCGCGGAAAAGGCGATGCGACCGGGCGGATCCTTGTTCCGAGCTGAAGCGGAGGAAGCGATTGATGGATAAGTGGGCGTTGCGGCGAAACCACGTGCGCTGAGGAAGTGTTCGGCGTGGGCGCAGGTCGTCGCGGAAAGGGCGATGCTACCGGGCGGATCCTTGTGCCGAGCTGAACGCGATGCGGAGGCGGAAGAAGCGATTGATTGATGAGTGGGCGCAGGGGCAGAACCACGTGCGCGAGGAGATGATGCTGATGATGCTGATGCTGGTGATGGATGGAAGGGCGACGAGGAGGATGTTGAAGATGGATGCGGAGGCGGCGCAGATGATGCTGATGCGGAAGAGCCGGAGAAGAGGTAGTAACGGCCGGCTGATGAAGCTGAGAGGACTGGAGCGAGGAGGAGGAGGAACGATAGATGTTGATGGAGATGGAGGTCAGAAGCTGATGATGATGGAGGAGGCGGGAGGAGGAGAGCGGCGCGGGCGGAGAGAGCAGAGACGAGACGCGGCGCGGCAGGTGGAGATGACACAGCCTCTTCTTCTCGCGTTCAGGAGAGTGACGGCTTGTTCCCCAGTTGGCTCGGAAGTGGGAACAGGAAGACTTGTGGTGTCCGATGTCTTGTTGGCTGGAAGAAGTTGGCTGTGGTAGAGGAAGTCAGGCAGCGGGCAGATACACCAAGCCGCTGATGTCAGGAGAGTGACGGCTTGTTCCCCAGTTTGCTTGGAATGGGAGCAGGAAGACTGGTGGTGTCCGATATCCTGACGGCGGCAGTTTTGGCTGCAGCTGTTGACAAGGCGAAGAGGCGACGCAAGGAGGCGGCTCGAGAAGACAGATGCAGGCAAGATGAAAGCGGGGGCGACGAAGGAGCAGATGGAGCTTGTTTGAGACAGAATGAAAGGGAGAAGAGGTCAGTGGAGGCAGATGCGATACAGTGATGACGGATGCGTGGCGGCAGGAAGCTTCTTGGTCGTTGAGAGCAGGCGGCGGCTCGAGAGTTGCTTGCGGCTGATGTGCACAGCTTTGTCACCGGTAGTTAGCCTCGGGCGCGGAAATGGGCGCAGGGCTTCCTTGGGATGACCAGTCGTTTCTTCAGCGCGGAGAACTCGTCAGGCAAGACTGCTGATGTCAGCTGCGGATGAAGTGGAGAGACGCGGAGTGACGGCAGCGGCGGCAGAGGAATGTGAGCAAGAGCGATGGAACGGGCGCGGCGACAGAGGGATGACGTGGTCACGAATCTCCAGGTGATGTTGCTTGAACCTCGAATACCATGTCAGAAGAATGCAGATGCTAGAACAGCAGTAGTAGAAGCACGCAGAAGCAACGGAACAGTCAGATGTACGTCAGCAAAGTGACGTAAGCAAGAGCGGTCCAGAGAGTTAGTCGCGGATGGTGATAGAGGCGGATACGCGAGGTAGCCGCGGTAGACAGGTTGATGTGAGAGAGAGAGCTGACGGGATAAGTGAAGGTTGGCAGAGTGAGAGAGTTGAGCAAAGGAACGGAAGTGACGGAGCGAGGCATTGAGAGGTGGCGAAGGCAGGAAATGCGAGGAAAGAGCAGAGCGAAGACACGGCGGCGAAACCGCGGAACCAAAGGGGAACATGATGTGGAGAACTGTTGTGGTTAACTCGAGGGAATGAACATCCTCGGTCATAAAAGAACAGAATAGGACCAAAGAACAGAGCAACGGCTTCTTTCCGCTAGCCGGACGCAAGTGACACATGTCACGCTATTAGGGGATGCCTTGACATGTTGGGCTCAACGGTTAGTCTGACTGAAAGCCGTTGAGTCAAGGTGGTTCGGTCTCGGACCTGAAAATTTATTGAGAAGGTGGGAATAACTCTTGTCGGAGTCGATGATTTCCTACAATATCCACTTGGACGTACTTACACATACTTACACGCACTTACACGTACTTATACATACTTACACGCACTTACATGCACTTGTACACACTTATACGTACTTATACGCACTTATACGTACTAACACGCACTTACACGCAGTTACATGTGATTATACGCACTTACACTACTTACACACACTTACACGTACTTATACGTACTTACACGCACTTACACGTATTTACACACACTTACACATACTAACACACACTTCCATGCACTTACACGCACTTATATATACTTACACGCAGTTACACATACTTACACGTACTTACACGCACTTACACGAACTTACACGCACTTACACGCACTTATACACACGAATATGCACTTACACGCACTTACACGCACTTACTCGCACTTACTTGCACTTAGACGTACTTACATGCACTTACACGCACTTATACGTACTTACACGCACTTACACACACTTACACACACTTACACGCACTTATACTCACTTACAAGCACGTACACACACTTACACATACTTATATGCACTTACACGCACTTCTACAAACTTTCACGTAGTTACACGCAGTTACACACACTTACACATACTTACATGCACTTACACGCACTTACATGCACTTACATGCACTTACATGCACTTACACACACGTATAAGCACTTACACGCACTTACACGCACTTACACGTACTTACACGCACTTATATGCACGTACACGCAATTACATGCACTTACAAGCTCTTACAAGAACTTACACGCACTTACGCACACTTATACGCAGGTACACGCAGTTACACACAGTTACACGTATTTATACACACTTACACGCACTTACACGCACTTACACGTACTTACACATACTTACACGCACTTATACGTACTTACACACACTTACATGCATTTACATGCACTTACATGCAATTAGACGTACTTACACGCAGTTACACGCACTTACATGCACACACACGTACTTACACGTACTTACACCTACTTACACAGTGTTCCATGCACTTATACACACTTACACACACTTACACATACTTACACACACTTACACGCACGTGCACGCACTTACACATACTTACACGTACTTACATGCACTTACACGCACTAACATGCACTTACACGCACTTACATGCACTTACACGCACTTACGCACACCTACACGTACTTACACACACTTACACTCACTTACAAGAACTTACATGCACTTACACCCGCTTACACATAGTTACACGCACTTATACATACTTACACGCACTTACACGCACTTACAAGCACTTATACGCACTTACACGTACTTACACGCACTTACACGCACTTACCGGTACTTACACGTACTTATACGCACTTACACACACTTGCACGCACTTACACGCACTCACACGCATTTAGACATACTTACACGCACTTACACATACTTACACACACCTACACGCACTTACACGCACTTACACGTACTTATACGCACTTACACGCATTTACACGCACTTATATTCACTTACACGCACTTGCACGTACTTACACACACTTACACGTACTTACATGCACTTACACAATCTTACTCGCACTTACACGCACTTACACGCACTTAAGCACACTTACACGCACTTAGACGTACTAACACGCACATACATGTACTTACATGCATTTACACGCACTGACACGCACTTACACACACATACACACACATACATGCACATACACGCACATACACAAGCACTTACACATGCTTACACGTACTTGCATGCACTTGCACGCACTTGCACCCACTTGCTCGCACTTACACGTACTTACATGCACTTACACGCACAAACACGCACTTACACAAACTTAGACGTACTTACACGCACTTACATGCACTTACACGCACTGACACGCACTTACACGCGCTTACACACACTTACATGTACATACACACACATACACGCACATACACGTACTTAAACAAGCATTTATACGCACTTACACGAACTTGCACGTACTTGCACGCACTTGCACCAATTGCACGCACTTGCATGCACTTGCATGCACTTGCATGTACTAACACGCACTTACACGCACTTACACGCACTCACACGCACTCGCTTGCACTCACTTGCACTCACACACACTCACACGCACTCACACGTACTTACACGCACTTACATACACTTACACGCACTCACACGCACTCACACGCACTCACACATACTCACACGGACTCACACGCACTTATACGCACTTACACGCACTTACACGCACATACACTTACATACACGCACATACACCTACTTACACAAGCACTTACACGCACTTACACGCACTTACATGCACGTGCACGCACTTGCATGCACTTGCACGCTCTTACACACACTTGCACGCTCTTACACACACTTACCTGCACTTACACGCACTTACACGCGCTTACACATACTTTAACATACTTACACGCACTTACACATACTTACACGCACTTACATGCACTTACAGGCACTTTTACGCACTTGTACGCACTTGCACGTACTTACACGCACTTATACGCACTTACACGATATTACACGCGCTTACATTCACTTACACGTACTTACACACACTTGCACGCACTTACATGTACTTACAGGCACTTACACACACTTACACGTACTTACAGGCACGTACACACACTTACACGCACTTACACAAACGTACGCACACTTACACGCACATAAACGCACTTACACGCACTTATACACACTTACACACACGTACACACACTTACACGAACTAACACGTACTGACACGCACTTTCACACACATACACACACGTACACGTACATACACAAGCACTTATACGTACTTACCCGCACTTGTACGCACTTGCATGCACTTGCACGCACTTGCACCCACTTGCACGCACTTACACGCACTTACACATACTTACACACACTTACACACACATACACGTTCTTATACAAACTTACACGCACTTACGCGCACTTACATGCACTTACAAGCACTAACACATACTTACACGCACTTACACGCACTTATACACACATACACACACATACACGTACATACACTGACTTACACAAGCATAAACATGCACTTACACGCACTTGCACGAACTTGCACGCACGTGCACGTACTTGCACGTACTTGCACGCACTTACATGCACTAAAACGCACTTACACGCACTTACACGCACTTACAGGCACTCACACACACTGACACGCACTTACACGCACTTACATACACTTACACATACTTACACGCACTTACACACACATACACGCACATACACACGCAAACACACTATTACAGAAGCAGTTACACGTACTTACACGCACTTGCACGTACATGCACGCACTTGAACGCACTTACACGCACTTCCACGTACTACCATGCACTTACACGTACTTACCCGCACTAACCCGCACTTACACACACTTACACGTACTTACACGTACTTACACGGACTTACACGCACTTACACGTACTTACACACACTTACACGCACTAACACGCACTTGCACGTACTTGCATGCACTTACACATACTTACATGCACTTACATGCACTTACACACACTTACAGGAACTTACACGCACTTATACGCACTTACATGCACTTATATGCACTTACACGTACTTACATGCACTTACACGCACTTACACGCACTTACACACACTTACACGTACTTGCACACACTTGCACGTACTTGCACGCACTTGCACGCACTTACGCACACTTACACGCACTTACACACACAACCTGCACTTACCCACACTTACACGCACTTACACGCACTTACACACACTTACACGCACTAACATGCACTTATACGTACTTACACGTACTCACACGCACTCGCACGTACTCACACACAGTTACACGCACTTACACGCACTCACACGCACTCACATGCACTCACACGCATTCACACGCACTCACACGGACTCACAAGCACTCACACGCACTTACACGCACTTACACGCACTTGCACGCACTTACACACACATACACGCACATACACGTACATGCACACACTTACACAAGTACTTACACGCACATACACGCACTTGCATGCACTTGCACGCACTTACACACACTTACACGCACTTACACACACTTACACGCACTTACATGCACTTACACACACTTACACACACTTACACACACTTACACGCACTTAGACGCACTTACATGCACTTACACGCACTTACATGCACTTACACGCACTTACACGTACTTGCACGCTCTTGTACGCACTTACACACACTTATACGCACTTACACGAACTTACACACACTTGCATGCACTTACATGCACTTACACATACTTATACGCACTTGTACGCACTTACACGCACTTACAGGCACTTACACGTACTTACACGCACTCACACATACTTACACACCCTTACACAAACATACACACACTTACACGCACTCAAATGCACTTACACGTACTTACACACACTTACACACACATACACGCACATACACGCACATACACGCACTTACACACGCACACACACACACTTGCAAGTACTTGCACGTACATACACGTATTTACACGCACTTGCATGCACTTACACGCGCTTACATGCACTAACACGCACTTACATGCACTCACACACACTCACACGCACTCACACGCACTTAAACGCACTTAAACGCACTTACACGTACTTACGCGCACTTACCTGTACGCACTTACACACACTTACACGCACTTATACGCACTTACACGTACTTACATGCACTTACATGCACTTACATGCACTTACACGCACTTACACGCACTTACACGCACTTACACGTACTTACACGCACTTACACACAATTACACGTACTTACACGCACTCACACATATTCACACGCACGTACAGGCACTTACACGCACTTACACGCACTTATACATACTTATATGCACTGACACATACGTACACGCACTTACACGCACTTACACGCACTTACACGTACTTACACACACAAACACACACATACACATACATACATGCACATACACAAGCACTTACACACACTTACATGCACTTCCATGCACTTGCACACACTTGCACCCACTTGCACCCACTTGCACGCAGTAACACGCACTTACACGTACATACACGCACTTACACAAACTTACACGTACTTACACGCATCTACACGCACTTACACGCACTAACACGCACTTACACACACTTATACACACATGCACACACATACACATACATATACCCACTTACACAAGCATTACACGCACTTGCACGCACTTGCACGCACGTGCACACACTTGCACATACTTGCACGCACTTGCACGTACTTATGCGTACTTACACGCGCTTACACGCACTTATACGCACTCACACGCCCTCACTCACACTCACTCGTACTCACACGCACTCACACGCACTCACACACACTCACACACACTCACACACACTCACACATACTCACACACACTCACACGTACTCACATATACCCACATGCACTCACACCTACTAACACGCACTTACACGCACTTACACGCACTTACACGCACTTACACGCACTTACACGCACTTACACATACATACACGTACATACACGCACATATACACACTTACACAAGCACTTACATGCACTTACACACACTTGCACAAACTTGCACCCACTTGCACGCACTTACACGCACTTACACATACTTATATGCAATTACACACACTTACACACACTTAGCTGCACTTACCCGCACTTACACGCACTTACACACACTTACACGCACTTACACTCACTTACACGTACTTACATGCATTTACACGCACTTACACATACTTACATGCACTTACACACACTTACACATACTTACACGCACTTACACGCACTTATACGCACTTACACGCACTTACACGCACTCACACGCCCTCACACACACTCACTCGTACTCACACGCACTCACACGCACTCATACGCACTCACACGCACTCACACGCACTCATACGCACTCACACGCACTCACACGCACTCATACGCACTCACACGCACTCACACGCACTCATACGCACTCACACGCACTCACACGCACTCATACGCACTCACACGCACTCACACGCACTTACACTCACTCACACACACTTACACGCACTTACATGCACTTACACGCACTTACACATACTTATATGCAATTACACACACTTACACACACTTAGCTGCACTTACCCGCACTTACACGCACTTACACACACTTACACGCACTTACACTCACTTACACGTACTTACATGCATTTACACACACTTACACATACTTACACACACTTACACGCACTTACACGTACTTACACACACTTACACGCACTAGCACGCACTTACACGCACTTACACGCACTTACACACACTTACACGCACTTACATGCACTTACATACCCTACAAGCACTTACACGTACTTAAACGTACTTACACCTACTTACATGCACTTACATGCACTTACACGCACTTACACACACTAACACGCACTTACACGGACTCATACGCACTCACACGCACTCACACGCACTCACACGTACTCACACACACTCATACGTACTCACACGCACTCACATTTACTCACACGTACTCACACGCACTCACACACACTTACACGTATTTACATGCACATACACGTACTTACACACACTTACACGCACTTACACACACTTGCACACACTTGCACGCACTTGCATGCACTTGCACGCACTTAAGCATACTTACACGCACTTACACGCACTTAACCACACTTATCCGCACATACATGCACTTACACGCACTTACACTCACTTACACTCACTTACACGTACTTACACGCACTTACACGTACTTACACGCACTCACACACACTCACACGTACTTACACGCACTTACACGTACTCACATACACTCACTCACACAAGTACTTACAAGTACTTGTGTACTTACACGCACTCACACGTACTTACGAGTACTTACAAGGACTTACAAGTACTTACACACAAGTACTTACAAGTACTTACAAGCACTTACAAGTACTCACAAGTACTTAACGCACTCACACGCACTCGCACACACTCATACGCACTCACACGGACTCACACGCACTCACATGCACTTACATGCACTTACACATACATACTTACAGGCACTTATACGCACTTACACACACTCACACAAGTACTTACACGTACTTACACGTACTTGCACGTACTTGTATGCACTTGCACGTACTTGCACACACTTACACACACTTACATGTACTTGCACGCACTTGTATGCACTTACACGCACTTACTTGCACTTACACGCACTTACACGCACTTACACACATTTATACACAGGTACACATACTTACACGCACTTACACGCACTTATACGCACTTACACGCACTTACATGCACTTACCTGCACTTACACGCACTTATACGCACTTACACACACTTACACGTATTTACATGCACTTACACGCACTTACACGCACGTATACGCACTTACACGTACTTGCACACACTTGCACACACTTACATGTACTTATACTTATACGCACTTACACAGCTTACACACACTTACACATACTTACACGCACTTACACACACTTACACACACTTACACGCACATACACGCACTAACATGCACTTACACGCACTTACACAAACTTATGCGTACTTACACGCACTTAAATGCACTTACAAGCACTTACACGCACTTACACGTACTTACACACACTTATGAGCACTTACGCGCAAGTACACGCACTTATACACACTTACACACACTTACACGAACATACACGCACATACACGTACATACACACACTTACACACATACACACACACACACACTTGTATGCACTTGCACGCACTTGCACGCACTTGCATGCACTTACACGCACGTACACGCACTTACATGCACTTACACGCACTTACATGCACTTACACGTACTTACATGCACTCACATGCACTCACACACACTCACACACACTTAAACACACTTAAACACACCTACACGCACTTACACACACTTACCCACACACACTTACACACACTTACATGCACTTACACGCACTTACACACACTAACACGCACTTACACGCACTTACGCACACTTAAATACACTTAAACGTACTTACACACACTTACATGCACTCACACGCACTTACGCACACTAACACACACTTACACACACTTACGTGCACTAACATGAACTAATATACACTTACACGCACTTCCACGTACTTGCACGCACTTACACACACTTACACG
Source organism: Penium margaritaceum (assembly GCA_023375785.1). Classification (NCBI taxonomy): domain Eukaryota; kingdom Viridiplantae; phylum Streptophyta; class Zygnematophyceae; order Desmidiales; family Peniaceae; genus Penium; species Penium margaritaceum. The sequence continues at coordinate 130,277 of SZWC01001517.1, forward strand.
TACTTACATGCGCTTACACGCATTTACACGCACTCATATGCACTCACACGCACTCACATGCACTCACACGTACTCACACACACTCACACGTACTCACACGCACTCACACACACTTACACGCACTCACACATACTCACACGCACTTACACGCACTTACACGCACTCCCACGTACTTACATGCACTTACACGTACATACACGCACATACATGCACATACACATACTTACACAAGCACTTGCATGTACTTACACGCACTTACACGCACTGACACGTACTTGCACACACAAACACACACATACACGTACATGCATGCACATACACAAGCACTTACACGCACTTACACGCACTTGCATACAGTTGCACGCACTTGCACCCACTTGTACGCACTTACACGCACTAACACGCACTTACACGCACATACACGCACTTATACAAACTTACACACACTCACACGCACTTACACACACTAACACGCACTTACACACACTTACACACACATGCACACACATACACATACATACACCCACTTACACAAGCATTTACACGCACTTGCAGGTACTTGTACGCACTTGCACGCACTTGCACGTACTTGCACGTACTTCCACGTACTTACACGCACGTACACATACTTACATGCACTCACACGGCCTCACTCGCACTCACTCACACTCACACGCACTCACACGCCCTCACACGCACTCACACACACTCAGACACACTCACTCGTACTCACACGCACTCACACACACTCACATGTACTCACACATACTCACACGCACTCATACGCACTTACACGCACTTACACGTACTTATACGCACTTACACGTACTTACACACACATACATGCACATACACGCACATATACACACTTAGACAAGTACTTACATGCACTTACATACACCTGCACGCACTTGCACGCACTTGCATGCACTTACACGCACTTACACACACTTACACGCACTTACACACACTTACACACCCTTACATGCACTTACCCGCACTTACACATACTTACTCATACTTACACGCACTTACACGCACGTACACACGCTTATACACATTTACACGCACTTACATGCACTAACACACACTTACACACACTAACACCCACTTACATGCACTTACACGTACTTACACGCACTTACACGCACTCACATGCACTTACATACCCTACAAGCACTTACACGCACTTACACGCACTTACAGGCACTCGTACGCACTCACACGTATTCACACGCACTCACACGCACTCACACGCACTCACACGCATTCACACGCACTCATATGTACTCACACATACTCACACGCACTCACACGCACTTACACGTACTTACTCGCACATACACGTACTTACACGCACTTACACGCGCTCACACACACTTGCACACACGTGCACGCACTTGTACATACTTGCATGCACTTACGCGTACTTACACGCACTTACACGCACTTACCCGCACTTACCCACACTTATACGCACTTATACGCACTTACACGTACTTACACATACTTACACGCACTTATATGTACTTATACGTACTTACACGCACTTACACACACTCACACACACTCACACGTACTTACACGCAGTTATACGCACTTACACGTACTCACACACACTCACACATACACTCACACGTACTCACACACACTCACACACACTCACACAGACTCACACGCACTCATACACACTTATACACACTTACACGCACTTACACGCACTTACACACACTTACACGCACTTACACACACTTACACAAGTACTTACAACCACTTACATGCACTTGCACACACTTGCATGTACTTGCACGTACTTACACGCACTTACACACACTTACACGCACTTGCACGCACTTGCACGTACTTACACGCACTTACCTGCACTTATACGCACTTACACACATTTACACGCACTTACACATACTTACACGCACTTACACGCACTTACACACACTTACACGCACTTATATGCACTTACACGTACTTGCACACACTTGCACGCACTTAAATACACTTACACACTCTTACACACACTTACATGCACTAACACGCACTTACATCCACTTACACGAACTTATGGGTACTTACACACACTTAATCGCACTTACATGCACTTAAACACACTTATACGCACTTAAACGCAGTTACGAGTACTTACGCGTACTTACACGCACTTACACGTACTTACACGCACTCACACGTACATACACGTACATATACGTACATACACGCACTTACACACGTACACACACACTTGCACGCACTTGCACGCACTTGCATGCACTTACACTCACGTACACGCACTTACATGCACTTACACACACTTACCTGCACTTACACGCACTTACATGCACTCACATGCACTCACACGCACTCACACGCACTTACACGCACTTAAACGCACTTACACGCACTTACACGCACTTACCCGCACACACTTACACACAGTTACATGCACTTAAACGCACTTACACATACTAAAACGCACTTACATGCACTTACACACACTTCAATGCACTTAGACGCACTTACACACACTTACATGCACTCACACACACGTACGCACACTTACACAAACTTACTCGCAGTTACATGCACTAACACGTACTAACACGCACTTACACGTACTTCCACGCACTTGCACGCACTTACACACACTTACACGTACTTACATACACTTACACGCACTTACACGCACTTATACGCACTTACACATACTCACACGCACTCACATGCACTCACACATGCTCACACGCACTCACACACACTCACACGTACTCACGCGCACTCACACGCACTCACATGCACGCACATACACTTGCACGTACTTACACGTACTCACACGCACTTACACGCACTTCCACGTACTTACATGTACTTACACGCACATACACGCACATACACGCACATACACGCACTTACACAAGAACTTATACGCACTTGTACGTACTTGCATGCACTTGCACGCACTTGTACGCACTTGCAGGCACTTGCACGCACTCACATACACTTACACGTACTTACACGCACTTACATGCACTTACCCGCACATAGATGCACTTATACGCACTGACACGCACTTACACACACTTACACGCACTTACACACACATTCACGCACTTACACGCACTTACATACACTTACACGCACTTGCACGCACTCCCACACTCTCACACGCACTCACACGCACTCACACGTACTTACATGTACTTACACCCACTTACACGCACGTACACGCACTTGTACGCACTTACACGCACTTACACGCACTTACACATACTTACACGCACTCACACACACACACACATAAACGAGCACTTACACCCACATACACGAGCACAGACACGCACGCGCACACACTTGTATACACTTTCACGCACTTACACCCACTTACACACACTTTTAGGCACTTACATGCACTTACACGCACTTACGCACACTTGCACCCACTTACATGCACTTACACGCACTTAGATGTACTTACACACACTTACACGTACTTACATGTACTTACATGCACTTACATGCACTTGCACGCACTTGCACGTACTTACACGCACTTATACACACTTACATGAACTTACACGTACGTACAGGCACTTACACGTACTTATACGTACTTACACGCTCATACACGCACTTACATGCACATACACACACTTACACAAGCACTTACACGTACTTACACACACTTACACGTACTTACATGCACGTACACGCACTTACACGCACTTATACGTACTTACACGTACATTCTTGCACTTACATGCACATACACACACTTACACAAGCACTTACACGCATGTGCTCGCACTTGCATGCACTTGCACGCACTTACGCACACTTACACGTACTTACACGCACTTTCACGCACTTACCCACACTTACATGCACTTCCACGCACTTACACGTACTTACACGCACTTACACGCACTTACATACACTTACACGCACTGACATGCACTTACACGCACTTACACGCATGTACACACACTTACATGCAATTACATACACTAACACGCACCTACACGTACTTACACACACTTACACGCACTCACATGCACTCGAACGCACTCGCACGCACTCACACACACTCACACACACTCACACATACTCACGCGCACTCACACACACTCACACATACTCACACACACTCACATGTACTTACACGCACTTACACGTACTTATACGTTCTTACACGCACTTAAACATACTTACACGTACTTACATGTACTTAGACGTACTTACATGCACTTACACGCACTTACATGCACTCACACGCACTCACATGCACTCACACGTACTCACACACACTCACACACACACTCACACGCACTCACACACACTCACACGTACTCACATGTACTCACACACAATCACACACACTTACACGCACTTACATGCACTTACACGTACTTACACACATTTACAGGCACTCACATGCACTTCCACGCACTAACATGCACTTACACGCACATACACGCACATACACATACTTACAAAAGCACTTACACGCACTTGCACGTACATGCACAAACTTGCACGTACTTACACGCACTTATACGCACTTACACGCACTTATACACACTTACACCCACTTACACACACTTACATGCACTTACACGTACTCAGACTCACTTACACACACTTACACACACTTATGCGTATTTACATGCACTTACATACCCTACAAGCACTTACACGCACTTACACGTACTTATACCTACTTACATGTACTTACATGCTCTTACACGCACTTACACGCACTTACACGCACTTACACGCACTCGTACGCACTCACACATACTCACACGCACTCACACGCACTCACACGCACTCACACGCACTCACACGCACTCATGTTTACTCACACGTACTCACACGCACTCACACGCACTTACACGTACTTACACGCACATACACGTACTTACACGCACTTACACGTACTTTCACACACTTGCACACACGTGCACGTACTTGTACGCACTTGCATGCACTTACGCGTACTTACACGCACTTACACGCACTTACCCGCACTTACCCACACTTATACACACTGACACACACTTACACGTACTTACACGTACTTACACGCACTTATACGTACTTATACGTACTTACACGCACTTACACACACTCACACCCACACACACGTACTTACACGCAGTTATACACACTTACACGTACTCACATACACTCACACACACTCACACGTACTCACACACACTCATACGCCCTCACACACACTCACACGCACTCATACACACTTATACACACTTACACGCACTTACACGCACTTACACACACTTACACGCACTTATACGCACTTACACACACTTACACAAGTTCTTACACGCACTTACATGCACTTGCACACACGTGCATGTACTTGCACGTACTTGCACACACTTACACACACTTACACGCACTTGCACACACTTGCACGTACTTACACGCACTTGCCTGTACTTACACGCACTTACACGCATTTACACACACTTACACATACTTATACGCACTTACACACACTTACACACACTTACACGCACTTACACACACTTACACGTACTTGCACACACTTGCACACACTTACACGCACTTATACGCACTTATACACACTTATACACACACCACGCACTTATACACACTTACACGCACTTACACACACTTACACACAATTATACACACTTACACGCACTTACACGCACTTACACACACTAACACGTACTTACATGCACTTACACAAACTTATGCGCACTTTCACGCACTTAAACGCACTTACAGGTACTTACAGGCACTTATACGCACTTAAACGCAGTTATGAGCACTTATGCGTACTTACACGCACTTACACGTACTTACACGCACTTCCACGTACTTACATGTACTTACACGCACATACACGCACGTACACGCACTTACACAAGCACTTACACGCAGTTGTACGTACTTGCACGCACTTGCACGCACTTGCACGCACTTGCACGCACTTGCATGCACTCACACACACTTACACGCACTTACACGCACTTACACGCACTTACACGCACTTACCCGCACTTAGATGCACTTATACGCACTTACACGCATTTACACACACTTACACACACTTACACACACGTTCACGCACTTACACGTACTTACATACACTTACACGCACTTACACGCACTCACACACTCTCACACGCACTCGCACGCACTCACACACACTTACACACACTTACACCCACTTACACGCATGTATACACACTTATATACACTTACACGCACTTACACACACTTACACATACTTACACGCACTTACACACACACACACAAACACACATAAACAAGCACTTACACCCACATACACGAGCACAAACACCTACGTACACATACTTGTACACACTTGCACGCACTTACACCTACTTACACACACTTACACGCACTTACATGCACTTACACGCACTTACACGCACTTACACACACTTACATGCACTTACACGCACTTAGATGCACTTACACACACTTACACGTACTTACATGTACTTACACGCACTTACACGCACTTGTACGCACTTGCACGTACTTACACACACTTACACACACTTACATGAACTTACACGTACTTACACGTACTTACACGCACTTACACATACTTACACGTACTTACAGGCACTTACACGCACACACACGCACTTACATACACATACACACACTTACACAAGCACTTACACGCACATACACACACTTACACGTACTTACATGCACGTACACGCACTTACACGTACTTATACGTACTTACACGTACATACACGCACTTACACGCACTTACACACACTTACACGCACTTACATGCACTTACACGCACTTGCACATATGTACACACACTTACATGCACTTACGCACACTAACACGCACTTACACGTACTTACACACACTCACACACACTCACATGCACTCACACGCACTCACACACACTCACACACATTCACACATACTCACACATACTCACGCGCACTCACACACACTCACACACACTCACACACACTCACACGTACTTACACGCACTTACACATACTTATACGTACTTACACGCACTTACACGTACTTACACGTACTTACATGTACTTACACATACTTACACGCACTTACACACACTTACACGCACTCACACGCACTCACATGCACTCACACGCACTCACACACACTCACACACATACTCACACACACTTACACACACTCACACGTACTCATATGTACTCACACACAATCACACACACTTACACGCCCTTACATGCACTTACACGTACTTACACACACTTACACGCACTCACACGCACTTCCACGCACTTAAATGCACTTACATGCACATAAAAGAACATACACGTACCTACAAAAGCACTTACACGCACTTGCACGTACTTGCACACAATTGCACGTACTTACATGCATTTATACGCACTCTCATGCCCTTATACGCACTTACACCCACTTACACACACTTACATGCACTTACACGTACTCACACGCACTTACACACACACACACTTACACGTACTTATACGCACTTACATGCACTTACACGCACACACTTACACACACTTACACGCACTTACACACACTTACACGCACTTACACGCACTTACACGTACTTACATATACTTACATACACTTACACGCACTTACACGCACTTATACGCACTTACACATACTTACACATAGTTACACACACTTACACGTGCTTACACGTACTTACATACACTTGCACACATTTATACGCACTTACATACACTTACACACACTTACACGCATTTACACGCACTTACACACACTTACACGCACTTACACGTACTTTCACACACTTACACGTACTTACACGTACTTACACGCACTTACACGTACTTACATGCACTTACACGGACTTACAAGTACGTACACGCACTTACACGTACTTACACATACTTACACGCACTTATACGTACTTACACGCACTTACACACACTTACACACACTTACACACACTTACATGCACTTATACGTACTTACACGCACTTATACGCACTTACACCAACTCACATGCACTTACACGCACTTACACGCACTAAAACGGACTTATACCCACTTACACATACTTACACGCACTTACACGCACTTACATGAACTTACATACGTTTACATGCACGTATACGCACTTATACGCACTTACACGGACTTACACGTAATAACACGCACTTACACGTACTTATACGTAATTACACGCACTTACACCCACTTACACGCACTTATACGCACTTATACCCACTTACACGTACTTACACATACTTCTACCCACTTACATGCACTTACACACACTAACATGCACTTACACGCACTTATACACACTTACATACACTTACAAACACTTACACGTACTTACACGCACTTACACGCTCTTATACATACTTACACTCACTTACACATACTTACAAATACTTACACGTACTTACACACACTTACACATACTTACACACACTTACACGTACTTACACGCAGATACATGCACTTACACGCACTTATACGCACTTACACGTACTTGCGCGCACTTGCATGCAGTTACACGCAGTTACACGTACTTACACATACTTATACGCTCTTACACGTACATACACGCACTTACACACACTTACACACACTTACACACACTTATACGCAGTTACACACACTTATACGTACATACATGCACATACATGCACTTATACGCACTTACACGCACTTACATGCACTTATACGCACCTACACGTACCAACACACACTTACATGCACTTACACGTACTTACACATACTTATACGCACTTACACGCACTTACACGTACTTACAAGTACTTACAAGCACTTATACGCACTTATCCGTACTTACACGCACTTACACGCACTTATATGCACTTATACGCAATTACACGCACTTATAAGCACTTACAAGAACTAACATACACTTGCGTGCACTTACACGCAGTTACACACACTTAAACGCAGTTACACGCAGTTACACGTACTTACACACAATTACACGTACTTACACACACTAACATGCACTGACACGCACGTATACGCACTTACAAATACTTACACGCACTTATATGCACTTACACACACTAACATGCATTCACATGCACTTACATGCAATTACACGCACTTACACGCAGTTACACGCACTTACACGTACATACACGCACTTACGTGTACTTACACACACTTATACACACTTACACGCACTTACACGCACTTATACATACTTACGCAGTGTTCCACGTACTTATACATACTTACACGCACTTACACGCACTTACACGCACTTGCACACACTTGTACGCACTTATACATACTTAGACACCCTTACATGCACTTACACGTACTTACACGCACTTACATGCACTTACACACACTTACACGCACTTACATGTACTTACACGCACTTTCGCACACTAACAGACACTTACACGCACTTACACGTACTTACAAGGACTTACACGCACTTACACATACTTACACGCACTTTCACACACACACAAGAACTTACATGCACTTACACCCACTTACACGTAGTTACACGCACTTACACATACTTACACATACTTATACGCACTTACACGCACTTACACGTACTTGCACACACTTACACGTACTTACATGCACTTCCATGCACTTACATGCACTTACACGCACTTACACGCACTTACACGTACTTACACGCACTTACACGCACTTACACACAGTTACATGCAGTTACACGCAGTTATACGCAGTTACACGCACTTACACACACTTACACGTACTTACGCACTTACACATACTTACACACACTTACACGCACTTCCACGCACTTACACGTACTTACACGTACTTACACGCACTTACACGCACTTACACGCAATTATACGCACTTACACACACTTACACACACTTACACATACTTACACGCACTTACATGTACTTACACGCCTTTACACATACTTGCACACACTTACACGCACTTACACGCACTTACATGTACTTACACGCACTTACACATACTTACACGTACTTACACGCAGTTAATTACACATACACGCACTTACACGCACTTACACAAACGTATACACACTTACACGCACTTACACGTACTTACACGTACTTATAAACACTTACACGTACTTATATGCACTTACACGCACTTACACGCACTTACACGCACTTACAAGCACTTATACATACTTACACGCACTTACACATAATTACACGCACATACACGCACTTACACGTACTTACACACACATAGACTCACTTACACAAGCACTTACATGCACTTACACGCACTTATATGCAATTCCACGCACTAACACGTACTTACCCGCACTTACACGCACTTCCACGCACATACACGTACTTATACGCACTTACACGTACTTACACGCACTTACACATACTTAAACGTACTTACACACACTTACATGTACGTACACGCACTTACACACACTTACACACACTAACACACACTTACACGCACTTACACACACTCACATACATTCACACACACTCACACGCACTCACACGCACTCACACACACTCACACACACTCACATGCACTCACGTGCACTCACACGTACTCACACGCACTCACACATATCCACACGCACTTACACGCACTTACACGTACTTACACGTACTTACACGCACTTACACGCACTTACATACACTTACATGTACTTACACGCACTTACACGCACTTACATACACTTACATGTACTTACACGCACTTACACGCACTTACATACACTTACATGTACTTACACGCACTTACACGCACTTACATACACTTACATGTACTTACACGCACTTACACGCACTTACATACACTTACATGTACTTACACGCACTTACACGCACTTACATACACTTACATGTACTTACACGCACTTACACGCACTTACATACACTTACATGTACTTACACGCACTTACACGCACTTACACGCACTTACACGCACTTACACACACTTACATGTACGTACACGCACTTACACACACTTACACACACTAACACACACTTACACGCACTTACACACACTCACATACATTCACACACACTCACACGCACTCACACGCACTCACACACACTCACACACACTCACATGTACTCACGTGTACTCACACGTACTCACACGCACTCACACATATCCACACGCACTTACACGCACTTACACGTACTTATACACACTTACACACACTTACACGCACTTACACGCACTTATACGCACTTACACGTACTCACACACACTCGCATGCACTCACACGACCTCACACATACTCACACGCACTCACATGTACTCACACTTACTCACACACACTCACACACACTCACACGCACTCACACATACTTACATGCACTTACACATACTTATACGCACTTACACACACTTACACACACTCACACGCACTTCCACGCACATACACGCACATACACGCACTTACAAAAGCACTTACACGCACTTGTACACACATGCACACACTTGCATACACTTGCATGCACATACACGTAGTTACACGTACTTACACTTACTTGCACGTACTTATACGTACTTACACGCACTTACATGCACTTACATCCATTTACACACACTTACATGCACTTATACACACTTACATGTACTTACACGCACTCACGCGTACTTACATGCACTTACACATACTTACACACACTTATACGCACTTCCATGCACTTACACGTACTCACACGCACTTACACGCACTTACACGCACTTACATACACTTACATGTACTTACACGCACTTACACGCACTTACACGCACTTACACGCACTTACACGCACTTGCACACAGTAACACGTACTTACACATGCTTACACATACTTACACGCACGTACACATATTTACACGCACTTACGTACACTTACACACACTTACACGCACTTACACACACTTACACACACTTATATGCACTTACACGCACTTACACACACTTACACACACTTACACGCACTTACACGCACTTACATGCACTTACGCACACTTACACGGACTTACACCTACCTACACGCACTTACACGTACTTACACACACTTACACGCACTTACACACACTTACATGTACTTATACGCACTTATACGCACTTACATGCACTTACATGCACTTACACACACTTATACGCACTTACACGCACTTATACGCACTTGCATGTACTTACACGTACTTACACGCACTAAAACACACTTACACGCACTTACACGCACTTACATACACTTACACGTACTTACACGCACTTACACACACTTACACGTACTTACACGCACTTACACGCACTTACACACACTTACACATACTTACACGCACTTACACATAGTTACACGTACTAACACGCACTTACACGCACGTGCATACACTTACATGCACTTAAACACACTTACATACACTTATACACACTTACACGCACTTACATGCAGTTAATTGCACTTAGACACACTTACATGCACTTACACAAACTTACAAACACTTACATGCACTTACACGCACTTACACGCACTTACACGCACTTATACATACTTACACGCAGTTACACGCACTTACACGCACTTACACACACTTACACACTGTTTTACGCACTTACACGCAGTTACACGCACTTACACACACATACACGCACTTACACGCACTTACATGCAGTTACGCGCACTTATACCCACTTACACGTACTTACACGCACTTACACGTACTTACATGCACTTATTCACATTTACATGTACTTACACGCACTTATACGCACTTACACATACTTACACGCACTTACACACACTTATACGCACTTACACGCACTTATACGCACTTACATGCACTTACATGCACTTACACGCACTTACATGCACTTACATGCACTTACACGCACTTACATGCACTTACATGCACTTACACGCACTTACATGCACTTACATGCACTTACACGCACTTACATGCACTTACATGCACTTACACGCACTTACATGCACTTACATGCACTTACACGCACTTACATGCACTTACATGCACTTACACGCACTTACATGCACTTACATGCACTTACACGCACTTACATGCACTTACATGCACTTACACGCACTTACATGCACTTACATGCACTTACACGCACTTACATGCACTTACATGCACTTACACGCACTTACATGCACTTACATGCACTTACACGCACTTACATGCACTTACATGCACTTACACGCACTTACATGCACTTACATGCACTTACACGCACTTACATGCACTTACATGCACTTACACGCACTTACATGCACTTACATGCACTTACACGCACTTACATGCACTTACATGCACTTACACGCACTTACATGCACTTACATGCACTTACACGCACTTACATGCACTTACATGCACTTACACGCACTTACATGCACTTACATGCACTTACACGCACTTACATGCACTTACATGCACTTACACGCACTTACATGCACTTACATGCACTTACACGCACTTACACACACTTACACGTACTTACACGCACTTACACGCACTTATACGTAATTACCAGCACTTACACGCACTTACACGCACTTACACACACTTACACGTACTTACACGCAGTTACATGCACTTACACACACGTATACGCACTTACACGTACTTACACGCACTTATACGCAGTTATACGCAGTTACAATCACTTACATGCACTTACATGCACTTACACGTACTTATACGCACTTACACGCACTTACACGCACTTACACGTACTTACACGCACTTACACACACTTACACGTACTTACACGAACTTACACATACTTACACGTTGTTATACACAATTATACATACTTACACGCACTTACACGCACTTACACGTACTTACACGCACTTATACGCATGAATACGCACTTACACGCACTTACACGCACTTATTCATACTTACACGCACTTACACATACTTACACGCACTTACACACACTTATACGTACCCACACGCACTTACACAAACACTTACACACACGTACACGCATTACACGCACTTACATGTACTTACACACACGTACACGCACTTATAAGCACTTACAAGCACTTACACGTACTTATACGCACTTACAGCCACTTACACGCATGTATACGCACTTACACACAATTACACACACTTACAAGCACTTACAAGAACCTACACGCACTTACCTGCACTTACATGCACTTACACGCACGTACACGCACTTACACGCACTTACATGTACTTACAAACACTTACGCGTACTTACACGCACTTACACGCACTTACACGTACTTACACGTACTTACAAGAACTTACATGCACTTACACCCACTTACACGCAGTTACACGTACTTACACATACTAACACGCACTTATACGCACGTACACACTCTTACATGCACATACACGCACTTACATACACTTACACATACTTATACACACTTACACACACTTACCCGCATTTACATGCACTTACACGTAGTTACATGCAGTTATACACAGTTATATGCACTTACACGCACTTACATGCATTTACGTACTTACACGCACTTACGCACACTTGCACGTACTTACACGTACTTACACGTACATACACACACTTACACGCACTTACACATACTTACACGCACTTACACGCACTTACACGCACTTACCCGCACTTACATGCACTTACACACACTTACACGCACTTACACGCACTTACATGCACTTACACATACTTGCACACATTTACACACACTTACACGCACATACACATAGGTACACGCACTTACACGCAGTTAATTGCACTTACACGTACTTACACACACTTACACGAACTTACACGCACTTACACGCACTTACACATACTTACACGCACTTACAAACACTTACACCTACTTACTTGCACTTACACATACTTACACGCACTTACACGTACTTACAGGCACTTGTACGCACTTACACGTACTTACACACACATACACGCAGTTACACGCACTTACACGTAGTTACATGCACTTACACATACTTACACGCACGTACACGCACTTACAAGTACTTACACGCACTTACACACACTTACACGTACGTACACACACTAACATGCACTTACACATACGTACACATAGTTACACGCACTTCCACGTACTTACACGCACTTGCACACACTTCCACATACTTACACGTACTTACATGGACTTACACGCACTTACACGCACATACATGTACTTACACACACTTACACGCACTTACATGCACTTACATGCACTAACATGCACTTGCACATATTTACACACACTTCCATGCACTTACACGCACTTACAGGCACTTACACGCACTTACACACACTTACACACACTTACACGCACTTACATACACTTACATGTGCTTACATGCACTTACACACACTTACACAAACTTATACGTACTTTTAGCACTTACATACACTTACATATACTTACACACTCTTACACGCACTTACACGTACTTACACGCACTTATACACACTTACACGTACATATATGCAGTTATATGCACTTACACATGCTTACACAGACTTACATGCACGTACACGCATTTACACACACTTACACACACTTACACGCACTTACACGCACTTCCACGCACTTACACTCACTTACAGACACTTACACACATTTACACACACTTACACACACTTACACGTACTTACGTACACTTATACGGACTTACACGCACCTACACGCACTTATATGTACTTACACATACTTACATGCACTTACACGCACTTACATGCACTTACACACACCTACACGCACTTACAGGCACTTACATACACTTATACGCACTCACATGCACTTACACACATTTACACGCACTTACACGTACTTACATGCACATACACGTACTTACACGTACTTACACGCACTTACATGCACTTACAAGCACTTACACGTACTTACACGCACTTACACAAACTTACACGCACTTATACGCACTTATGCGCACTTACACATACTTACACGCACTTACACACACTTATACACACTTACATGCACTTACGCACACTTACACGCACTTACATGCACTTACACGCACTTGCACACACTTACACGCACTTACATGTACTTACACGTAGTTAGACACAGTGAATTATACTTACACGCACGTACACGCCCTCACATGAGACTTACACGTACTTACACGCACTTACACGTACTTACACACACTTACAAACACTTGCACGCAATTACACGCATTTACATGCACTTACACGCACTTACACGCACTTACACGCACTTACACGCACTTACACGCACTTACACGCACTTACACACACTTACATATAGTTTCACGCATTTACACGGAGTTACACGCACATACACGTAGTTACACGCACTTACGCGTACTTACAAGTACTTACACGCACTTACACGCACTTATACACACTTACATGCACTCACATGCACTAACAAGCAGTTACACGCACTTACACGCACTTACAGGCACTTACATACACTGACACGCACTTACACGTACTTACACACACTTACACGTACTTACACATACTTATATGTCCTTACACGCACTTACACGCAATTACACGTACTTACACGTACTTATACGTACTTACACGTACTTACACGTACTTACACGTACTTACACGGACTTATCCACACTTAGACACACTTACACGTAGTTACACATACTTACATACACTTACACACATTTACACGTACGTACACACACTTATATGCACTTACACATACTTACATGCACTTACACACACTCACACATACTTACACGCACTTACACACACTTACACGTACTTACATGCACTTACATGCACTTACATGCACTTACACGTACTTACACGCACTTACATGCACTTACATACACTTACATGCACGTACACGCACTTACACACACTTACACGCACTTATATACAGTTACACGCACTTACACGTACTTACACGCACTTACACGCACTTACACGCACTTACATGCACTGACACGCACTTACACGTACTTACACACACTTACACGTACTTACATGCACTTACATGCACTTACATACACTTAAACGTACTTACACGCACTTACATGCACTTACATACACTTACATGCACGTACACGCACTTACACACACTTACACGCACTTATATACAGTTACACGCACTTACACGTACTTACACGCACTTACACGCACTTACACGCACTTACACGCACTTACACGCACTTACACACACTTACACGTACTTACACGCACTTACATGCACTTACATACACTTACATGCACGTACACGCACTTACACACACTTACACGCACTTACATACAGTTACACGTACTTACACGTACTTATACGCACTTACACGCACTTACACGCAGTTACACGCACTTACACATGCTAACATGCACTTACACGCACTTACACGAACTTACACACATTTACACGTACTTACACACACTTACACATACTTACATGCACTTACACGGACTTACACGGACTTACACGCACTTACAGACACTTACACACACATATACAAACTTACACGTACTTACGCACACTTACACGCACGAACACATACCTACATGCACTTACACGCACTTATACGTACTTACACGCACTTACATGTACTTACATGCACTTACACATACTTACACGTACTTGTACATACTTACATGCACTTGTACGCACATGTACGCACTTACACGCACTTACACACACTTACACGCAGTTAATTGCACTTACACGCACTTACACGCACTTACACAAACTTACACGCACTTACACACACTTACACATACTTACACACAATTACAGACACTTACATTTACTTACACGCACTTACACGCACTTACACACACTTATACGTACTTACACACACTTACACGCACCTACACATACTTACACACAGTTATACGCACTTACATGTAGTTACACACACTTACACGCACTTACACGTACTTACACGCACTTACAAGTACTTACACACACTTATACACACTTACACGCACTTACACGCACTCATACACACTTACACACATTTACACGTACTTACATGCACTTGTACGCACTTATACCCACTTACACGTACTTACATGCACTTACACGCACTTACACACACTTTCACGTACTTACACGCACTTACACGTAATTATACGCACTTACATGCACTTACACGCACTTATACATACTTACACGTACTTACACACACATATACGCACTTACACGTACTTATACCAACATACACGCACTAATATGCACTTATACACAATTACACACACTTACAAGCACTTACAAGAACCTACACGCACTTACACGCACTTACATGCAGTTACACGCAGTTACACACAGTTACATGTACTTACACACACTTACACGTACTTACACGCACTTATACACACTTACACACACTCACATACACTTATACACACTTATACACACTTACACACGTTTACATGCACTTACACGCAATTACACATACTTACACGCAGTTACACGCACTTTCACGCATATACACGCACTGACGTGTACTTACACGAACTTACACATACTTACACGTACTTACACGAACTTATACCTACTTACACAGTAATCCACGCACTTACAAGCACTTACACATACTTACACGTACATCTCGCACCTGCACGCACTTGTACGTACTTACACATACTTTCACGCACTTACACACACTAACACGCACTAACACGTACTTAAACGCACTAATACCCATTTACACATACTTACACGCACTTACATGCACTTACACACACTCACGTGCACTTACACGCACTTTTACATACTTACACGCACTTACACACACTTACACGTACTTACACACACTTACACGCACTTATACACACTTACACGCACTTACACGCACTTACACGCACGTACACACACTTACACACACTAACACACAGGTACACACACTTACATACCGTTACACACACTTACACGCACTTACACACACTTACACGCACTTATATGCAGTTACGCATACTTTTACGCACATACACGCACTTACACACACTTACACACACTTACACGTACTTACACACACTTACACGCACTTACATGTACGTACACGTACTTACACGCACTTATACCCACTTACACGTACTTACACGTACTTACACGCACTTACGTGCACTTACTCACATTTACATGCACTTACACGCACTTATACGCACTTACACGCACTTACACACACTCACACACACTTACACATACTTACACGTACTTACACGCACTTACACACACTTACACGCACTTACATGCACTTACACGCACTTATACCCACTTACACGTACTTACACGCACTTAAACACACTTGCATGCACTTACACACACTTACATGTACTTACACGCACTTATACGCACTTACATGTACTGACACACACTTACACGTACTTACACACACTTCCATGCACTTATACGCACTTACACGCACTTACACGCACTTACACACACTTACACACACTTACACGCACTTACACGCAGGTACATGCACTTACACGTATTTATACGTACTTACACGTACTATCACGCACTTACATGCAGTTACACGCAGTTACACGCAGTTACACGCAGTTACACACACTTGCACACACTTACACGTACTCAAAAGCACTTACAAGCACTTACAAGCACTTACACACACTTACACGCACTTACACCCACTTACACGCACTTATACGTACTTAGATGCAATTACATGCACTTACAAGTACTTACAAGAACCTACACGTACTTACACACACTTACACGCAGTTACACACAGTTACACACAGTTACATGTTCTTACACACACTTACATGCACTTACACGTACTTATACGCACTTACACACACTTACACACACTTACACGCATTTACATACACTTACATGCAATTACACGCACATACACGTAGTTACACGCACGTTCACGCATGTACACGCACTTACGTGTACTTACACAAACATACACACACTTACACGCACTTATACGTACTTACACACACTTACACGTACTTGCACGCTTTTGTACGCACTTACACATACTTACACGCACTTACACGCACTTACACGTACTTACATGCACTTATATGCACTTACACACACTTACATGCACTTACACGTACTTACGCGTACTTACACGTACTTACACGCACTTACATGCACTTACACGCACTTACAAGAACTTACATGCACTTACACCCACTTATACGCACTTACATGTACTTACACGCACTTATACGGACTTTTACATACTTACATATACTTACACACGCTTACACACACTTACACGCACTTATACGCACTTACACACACTTACACGCATTTATATAAACTTACACGCAGTTACACGCAGTTATACACAGTTACACGCACTTACACGCACTTACACGCACTTACGTACTTACACGCACTTACACGCACTTATACGCACTTACACAAACTTACACACACTTACACGCAATTACACGCACGTACACACACTTACACACACTTACATGCACTTACACACACTTATATGCACTTATATGCACTTACACGCACTTACACATACTTACACGCACTTATACGCACTTACATGCACTTACACGCACGTATAGGCACTTATATGCACTTACACGCACTTATACGTACTTGCACACACTTACACGCACTTACACGCACTTACACGCACTTACGTGCATTTACACGCACTTACACGCGGTAAGTTGTACTTATACGTACTTACACACACTTATACGAACTTACACGCACTTCCACACACTTACACGTACTTACATGCACTTAAAAACACTTACACCTACTAACATGCACTTACACGCACTTACACGTACTTACGCGCACTTACTCGTACTTATACGTACATACACGCACTTACACACACATACACAAAGTTACACGCACTTACACATAGTCACACGCACTTACACACACTTACACGCACTTACACGCACTTACAAGCACTTACACACACTTACACGTACGTACATCCACTTACACGCACTTACACGTACGTACATACAGTCACACGCACTTACACGTACTTCCACGCACTTCCACACACTTACACACACTTACACGTACTTACACGCACTTACACACACTTACACGCACTTACATGTACTTACACACACTTACACGCACTTATGTACACTTACATGCACTTACATGTGTTTACACACACTTACATGCACTTACACGAACTTACAGGCACTTATACGCACTTACACGTACTTACAGGCACTTTCACGCACTTACACGCACTTACATGCACTTACATGCACTTACACGCACTTACACAAACTTACACGCACTTACACGTACTTAAATACAATTACACGCACTTACACACACTTACACGCATTTACACGCACTTACACGCACTTATACATACTTACACTCACACGCAGTTACACGCACTTACACATGCTTACACGCACTTACATGCACGTACACACATTTACATGCACTTACACACACTTACACGCACTTACACGCACTTCCATGCAGTTACACTCACTTACACGCACTTACACACACTTATACACACTTACACGCACTTACACACACTCACACATACTTACGTGCACTGACACAGACTGACACGCACCTACACACCCTTGCACGTACTTACACATACTTACATGCACTTACACGCACTTACACACACTTACACATACTTACACACACTTACATATATTTACACGCACTTACACGCACTTACACACACTTACACGCACTTACACACACTTACATGCACTTACACGTACTTACACGTACTTACATGCAGTTACACGCACTTACACGTACTTACACGCACAGAGAAGTACTTACACGCACTTACACGCACTTACACGCACTTACATGTACTTATACGCACTTACACGCAAGTACACACACATACAAGCACTTACAAGAACTTACACGCACTTACACGCACTTACACGCACTTACATGCACTTACGCGCACTTACACATACTTACACGCACTTACATGCACCTACACACACTAACATGCACTTATGCATACTTACACATACTTACACGTACTTACACGCACTTGCACATACTTAAACACACTTACATGCACTTACACGTACTTACACGCAGTTAATTGCACTTACACGCACGTACACGCACTTACACGAACGTATACATGCTTACACGCACTTACACGTACTTACACGCACTTACAAACGCTTACACGCAATTACACGCATTTACATGCACTTACACGCACTTATACGCACTTACACGCACTTACACCCACTTACACGTACTTACATGCACTTACACATACTTACACATAGTTTCACGCATTCACACACAGTTACACGCACTTACACGTAGTTACACGCACTTACACGCACTTACAAGCACTTACACACACTTACACGCACTGATACACACTTACATGCACTTACACGCACTTTAAAGCAGTTACACGTACTTACACGCACTTATAGGCACTTACACACACTTATACACACTAACACGCACTTACACACACTTACACGTACTTACACACACTTAAATGTCCTTACACGCACTTACACGCAATTACACGTACTTACATGTACTTACACGCACTTACACGCACTTACACGTATTTACATGCACTTACCCACACTTACACGCACGTATACGCAGTTATACACACGCATACACACTTACACACACTTACACGTACTTACACACACTTATATACACTTACACGCACTTACATGCACTTACACGCACTCATACACACTTACACGTACTTACACACACTTATACACACTTACATTCACTTACATGCACTTATACGCACTTACACGTACTTACGTACAATTACATGCACTTACACGCACTTACACACACTTACACAAACTTACACGCACTTACACGCACTTACACGTACTTACACGTACTTACATGCACTTACACGCATTTACACGCACTTACACGCACTTACACGCACTTACACACACTTACACGCACTTACACGCATGTACACGCACTTACACACACTTACACGCACTTACACGCACTTACTGTCAAGCACAATTCTGCCGCAGCTCCACAGAAGAGGCCACCCGCAGAATGGGAATCGGGGCAACCTAAGATCCGCGCAGAGGATGCTGGCTCCCGCGGACGCGGTTGAGCGAGGGGTAGCGCGGGGCCCAGGGAAGGCAAAGACCAGGGTGCCTGCAGGAGGGGCGCCGAAGGTTAACGCAACTCGCCTGCGGCGGTTCCTCAAATGCAAGCACTTGTTACAAAGCGGGAAGCGGTGGCGGGAAAATCCGAGGTGCAAGAAGAACAAGGGCAAGCCGCAGCAGGATCCGTAGTTANACTTACGCGCACTTACACGCACTTACACGCACTTACACGCACTTACATGCACTTACACGCACTTACACGCACTTACACGCACTTACACACACTTACACGCACTTACACGCACTTACTGTCAAGCACAATTCTGCCGCAGCTCCACAGAAGAGGCCACCCGCGGAATGGGAATCGGGGCAGCCTAAGATCCGCGCAGAGGATGCTGGCTCCCGCGGACGCGGTTGAGCGAGGGGTAGCGCGGGGCCCAGGGAAGGCAAAGACCAGGGTGCCTGCAGGAGGGGCGCCGAAGGTTAACGCAACTCGCCTGCGGCGGTTCCTCAAATGCAAGCACTTGTTACAAAGCGGGAAGCGGTGGCGGGAAAATCCGAGGTGCAAGAAGAACAAGGGCAAGCCGCAGCAGGATCCACAGTTATTGACAAATGCACAGGTAGGGCAGCGGAGGAACCGAGCAATTAGGGGAGAAACATCCAATCAGCATGAGTAACCCAGCATTGATCACGGAGGAACCCCTAGAGACGTACCGCGGAAGACGAAGATTCAAGGGAAAACACGAAGAACCGCGTGCACTAGCCGCGGATGAAGGGAGTGACCAGCAGGAGATAGGCAGTGTGTGTGTGTGTGCTTGGGGACGAGACCCGCGGTGCGTAGCCGCACCGCGTGGAGTCCAAGTAGGAGGAAAAAGGATAGTGTGAGAGGGATGAGACTGGCGGCGTGTGGATACGCTGTGCGGAGTCCCAAGTAGAAAAGGGCTTTAGTAGCAATAGCACAAGTGCAACTCAGTCTTGCTTGCTTCTTGAGCATTCTGTGTACTCCGCATTACAGCTTTGATCAAAGACATTTTCCCAATCTCACCCCTGTTCCCCGCCTATCGCCCTCTTGCCTTCCGTTGCTCTTGGAGTCCGGTCCGCGAACTGCGGGATTAAGTGCGTGGAGAACCAAAAGTCCAAGTGAAGTGGGCTGCCGGCGGTGTCCCTTGCTTGCACACGTCCGCGGAACAAGGGTTCCACGGAGAGGAGTCGGACGCCACGAGGTGGTGGACTCCCGTGTGGGAAGAAGTGGACCGCGGAGCGTCACACATCGGTGAGGTCCTTACGTAGAGACCCAGACCTGTATTCCGCAGAGTTGTTCGCAGTCTGAAGTTGATGCGAGAAGCGTTGTTGCGGGTCGGACGTGCATAGTGGTGGTGGTGAAAGTGCCTGATCCGCGGCGTAGCCGGAGCACAGACATCCGCGGAGAAAATCCAGGGCACGGCAAAATTGGGGTATCAGTGTCATGGTGCGGCAAGCGTGGACGGTTCTTTGCTCTTTGCCAACAGAACTGCACGTGCCTTTCAGATACGCCGTTGATGTCGGCGACCAGCTTTGTGCATCAGGACACCGGGCGACGGCAGCAGCAATCATCAGCACGGTGTTTCCTACCACGACGAGCCGCAACCTACGCTGGAAGCAGGGGCTCCTCACCGGAGCTGTCCCGCATACCAGTCAGCTCCTCACCAGGCCTCGATCCGCTTGCCCAGCACCGACGGGTGACCGAGTGGTTGGAGCAGCTGCACTGGCGCCACATTATGGATGTGCTGGGCAAACGCGTGGAGGTGGAGAGCATCCACGGTTCTGACAGCCATGGATCGGTCCAGCATCAGCAGGGACAAGAGGGCCAGCAGAATGTGCCTCTTGGGGCACAGTGGTTCTCCGATGCACTACCTTTGCCGGAGGTATCACCCGGTGGTGGAGAACACGAGGCCTATCGCGGACTGGTGTATCACCGTCGTGGCGGGCAAAAGCAACAGGACACTGGCGGAACGAAGTTGCAGCCCACACTCTCGCCAGCACAACCGGAACCCTTACCGGTAAGCCACGAGGAGTCAAGGATCCCCGAGGCATCAGCACCAGACGAGCAGCACATCCCAGCGCAACTGCAGCGGAAGGGATTCCCAGCCCCGGCCTTCGAGATGCCATAGGACATGAGCCCGCCGCAGCAGCTGGCTGGGACAATCCTGGGAGCCCTGACTGCGGAACCTCCTGTGCCCAGTTTGAAACAACAGCAGACGGCTACATCAGCACAACCCACGGAAAGCATGCAGATGGGGATGCCCGTGCCCGCGCAGGCATCGCAAGCCACACAGCCACTGGTGAATCAACTCCTCATGAGTCGGACTCCACCGAGCATGGGAACGACAGCCACAAGGGCAACCGCGCAGCTCCAGGCAACTAGAGTGGCTCAGCCACTAAGATACTCGCTGCAGCCGCACATGGGAGGCGGGCAGGCAGGGACGGCGCAACAGCTCTCCGCGTCCGGGCCGTTGCAGCCACAGACGTCACAGTCGACTCTTGTTACCCTGCCAACCGGGGCGCCCCCGCAGCAACCTGCACCAAGTACACCGCCACAGCAGCAGGTGATGGTGAGCACTATACAGACGGGAGCCATGCCGCATCCGCCTACGGTGGGACTGCAGCAGCCAGCACATCCGCCACCGCAGCTTATGATGTAAGCGGGGGTGATGACAAGGCCCTCCGCCGTCATGCAACCTCCACAACAGATGTCCCAGCCCGGAGGGGGTGCCACCCACCAGGGGAACACGGCCCAGCCTCCACTGACTGGGACCCAGCCGACGAATCATCAGCAGCAGACGTTCGGAGACGCAGCACAGCTGACGACCATGACGCAGCCTTCCGCGGCCACGCCAGCCCTGTGGATGACCCAGACACAACATCAGATGGGCCCAATGCCAGTAGGAATGATGCCGCAGAAGCTTATTTCCAACATGCTGCCGCAGCCATCCATGCCCGCTTATCAGCAGCTCCCTCGCCAGCAGCTGGTTGGAATAATGCCAGTCGGAGCGGCTCCTCAAGCCCCGCTACCAATGCCGCAACCAACTGCACAGAGCCATTTGTACTAGCCCTCATAGCAGCTACAAGGGAATCCGCAGCCGACCACCAACAGTGGACCAGCAATTCCTCTCCACCCCGCGGCTGCGGTCCCACCTGCTCAGATGTACTGGGTGCCCCAGACAGCGGCGTCATCGGTACAGGGGACTCAGGTTCTGCCACCTGGGACAGCATTCTTCTCCACACCCTACACAGCCTCCAAACCCGTTCCCTCTTCCTGGTACATGCCTCTCCCACCTACGCCAGCAAATCTTCCCATGTCCGCGGGGCAGCTCCAAATGCCGATCCCTCCGAATGGATACTCCGCAGCCCCACCTGCTATCCCTCCCCCGCCACATGCTGTGACTGCGTTGATGACTAACCGCAGTACTGTCCGTCCCGCAGCTGCAATATATCCGTTCTGAGCCCGCCAACATTCCTCGGCTGGATTCCTTCAAGGGTGCCCTGGAGGAAGACCCCTGGGTCTGGCTCAAGCAAATCACCCTCTACGCTAGCGTCGGCCGGATTCCGCTCGACCTCTGCCTTCCCACCGCACAACTTCACCTCCAGGGAGCGGCAGTGGACTGGTACAATGCACGAGCACCTTTCCCATCTTTCGAGGACTTTGACAACGCCCTCATCAGGCGCTTCAAACACTTGACGAAAGAATAAGCGCTGCGAAAGATTGAAAAGAAGGTTATGCGCAAGGACGATGACATCCGTAGGTTCTTGCTCGGCGCCGGCATTCTCAGTCTTACTTATGTTTCTGGCGTCCGATTGTTCACTCCCCTCTTCACCTCAGCTTGCCTGCCATCCGTTCCTCCCATGATTCTCACACCAGCCGGTTCTGGCACTCAGCTCACTTGTCGGGTCACTCGCAACTCAAGTGCCACCCGCGGCACAGCATCCGCGATGGCTCGCCCTTCCAGCGCGGGGTTCGCGCCTTCGAACAGGGGGGTGAGGGTGCCACGAGACGAGCCATCCGATGACAGACCGCGTGCCGAGCCACGGCTGGTGCAAAACAATCCGCGTCACCAGCAGTAGCAGCCTCACCTGGCGCAACTCCGGGAACACCCCCAGCATTAGGCCCTTCCGTGGTAGCAGTAGCGACATCACCTAGGGCACCTCCGGCACTAGGCCCTTCTGCGGTAGCAGTAGTGGCATCACCTAAGACACCTCCGGCACCAGGCCCTTCCGCGGCAAAAGTAGCAGTATCACCTAGGGTACCATCGGTACCAGACCCTTCCACAACAGCACCACCGGGAACACCTCCAGCACCAGGCACTGCCGCGATAGCCGTAGCAGCACCTGCGGCACCGGGTCTGCCCACACCCCCAACAGCGATGCCATCCGCAGGCACGCCGCTTGGCCCCACGGTCACAGCTGCGCACTCCTCCTCCCCACTAGCCTCCCGAGGAAGCCTGGCGCGCGGGACACCACAACCTCTGCTCAGTGCCGGAACAATCATGGAGGGCGTGCAGACTCACCTGGAGGAGAGCTCCGGCAACAGCGGAGACCAACCAAAGGCTGACCACCTGTTGGAGGTGGTGAGCAGCGTCATCCTCCACCTGCAGGACGAGCTCCCGGAGGTGGTCCGCGCACAATTGGGGAGCTCCCTCTTCAACCCCGCCTNCCACTTGGCCTCCCGGCGCCAGCCGCGCACTCCTCCTCCCCACCAGCCTCCAGAGGAAGCCCGGCGCGCGGGACACCACAACCTCTGCTCAGTGCCGGAACAATCATGGAGGGCGTGCAGACTCACCTGGAGGAGAGCTCCGGCAACAGCGGAGACCAACCAAAGGCTGACCACCTGTTGGAGGTGGTGAGCAGCGTCATCCTCCACCTGCAGGACGAGCTCCCGGAGGTGGTCCGCGCACAATTGGGGAGCTCCCTCTTCAACCCCGCCTTGCAAGTGGTCCTGAAGGGCGCCGCCAAAACTACTCTTGCCCTTGGGGAGCGAGCACGACATGCGCAGTTGTTGGAAACGGCAGGGGCTGAGCGCCTCATCTCGGCACTTCGCGACCTCCTCAACCTCCGCCCGGCGCAGGCCATGGCGGGCGTGGCGACACTCCTCGACACGGAACAACCAGACCGCCACGTGAATGCCGCACGCAAGTGGTGGTTCCTGGTCCGCCGTGACCAGAGCGCACACCCCACGCGCCGCTACGTACACCTGCTCCAGGAGCGCGCCCGGGCACTCACCATCTACCACGCCCCACATATGCTAACAGGAACGATGAAACTGGAAGACCGAAAGGTTGCGGCAAAGGTTTGGAGATGGGGCTACCTGGTCGGGCTCGTCAGCAGCAGATGGGGAATGCAGTACACAGCAACAGAACTTGCAGACATTTCCACGGCGGAGCAGCAGTATGAGCATTGGTATGGCGCCATCAACAAATTCTGGGAGATGACCCAGGACGGTGCCCTGCGCCAACGCACCGCGATTGCAGTGGCAAAAGGATTATGGAAGGCACTTCAGAACACAAATACCGCACTCACGGAGGAGGCGGTACGCCACTGGGCTTGGGAGGCCGTTGAGGTATGTCGGGAGGAGAAACACCGAACCCTCACGGAGATCGAAGAGGCCCAGGAGTATCTTCGCGACTCCTCCGCGCTCACGGAAATGCGGAAGCAGCTGTAGGCACTCTGGCAACGGATGGCGGAAGAACAAAGGCGGAAGGCGGAAGAGACAGTGGAACAAGTGGTGGCGGAACTAACCGCTGGGACAGGGACTGCGGCTGAACTAGCAGCGCCAGATGACAAGGCCGCTGTAGAAAAGGAGGCGGAATTGGAAGGAGTACAGGTGATGGCGGAAAGGGGGCTGAAAGAGGGGATCACAACACAAGATGTGGCAGCAGCTGGGCAAGCAACAAAGGAGCAGGTTGCAAGACGGCAGGCCGTGGCACGGAGGGAAGGCGTAAGACAGGCTTAGGACGCGCGAGCATATGCAAAAGCAGCGACAGTCAGGCAAGAAGCACAAAAAAACACTCCACAGCCAACTCTGTCAGCCGCTCTGCTCAACAACCAGGCCAAGCTTCAGAGCGCGGCCAGAAGAGCCGCGGCGTCCGCGGTGGTCAGCAGGAAGGCTGCTTCAACGCCACGGCCTCCGCCAACCTCCATGGAGACCACGCCAACGTCTCGCCGCAAGGGACAGGAAAAACGAACCCGTGAAAATAGCCCCACAGCCACGCCCTCCGCCAAACGCAGCAAGCAGCAACAACCTCCCCAAGATACCCACCAGGGCATTGATCCGGAGAAGCTTGCACAGGTCCAATGGAACGTCGCCTAGGCAATGGAGGTGCTCCTGGTAGTATCATGCAACGTCCCACTACCCGCGGGCTCGGTCCCAGCCCAACTTCAAACCCTCTTGGGGGCCACGAGCGCCACAACGCAACAGAAGCGAAGGGCCGGGGAAAGCACGACGGGGAAGAAGAAAACAGGCAAAGTGGTGATCTCGGAGCTCAGTGAGTCACCACAGCCCGATGAGGAGCAGCCCATTGCGAAGAGGCGGGGCTTGCTGCGACTCACCCAGGCAGCGCCGGATCAAAAAGCAGAGCCAGAGGCAGGTGAGGTCCGCGGAGCACGAGGCCGGCGGCATGGAGTAGAGCCTGAAGTGGGACTGCAAAGTCAATGGGACGAAGGGGAACTCCGCACGGTGGGGATCCTCCCGCTCTTCTTTTGTTTGCGGCGACACTGCCGCGCTCAGGTCACACGTTGTGGAGACCGGACTGCCAACCGGTTTGCAGTCGTCCATGCCGTACCGCTTCAGCACTTCGGCCACGTACTTGGCCTGCCCCAGCTCAAGAGTGCGCGCCCTCCGGTTCCACGCTATGCTCACCTCAAGATAGTACTCCAACTCCCCCAGGTCGGACATCCGAAATCTGCTGCTCAGCTGCTCCTTCAGTTGCTCTAGAGCCTGCAAGTCAGATGAACACAAAATCGGGTCGTCCACATAGAGTGCGACGATCTGATGGAGCTGGTTGTTGCGCCGCACATACACACTGTGATCAGATTCACAGCGCTTGAAGCCAAGCTGCGCCATGTAGCCATCCATCTGCTGGTACCAGCACCTTGGCGACTGTTTTAGTCCGTACAAGGACTTGCGCAGTTTGCACACTTTGCCCTCCGGCGCGTCCACCTCCTCCGGCACCTCCATGAAGATCTCCTTGTCGAGAATGCCGTTCAGGAACGCAGTTTTCANAGTACTCCAACTCCCCCAGGTCGGACATATGAAATCTGCTGCTCAGCTGCTCCTTCAGTTGCTCTAGAGCCTGCAAGGCAGATGAACACAAAATCGGGTCGTCCACATAGAGTGCGACGATCTGATGGAGCTGGTTGTTGCGCCGCACATACACACTGTGATCAGATTCACAGCGCTTGAAGCCAAGCTGCGCCATGTAGCCATCCATCTGCTGGTACCAGCACCTTGGCGACTGTTGTAGCCTGTACAAGGACTTGCGCAGTTTGCACACTTTGCCCTCCGGCGCTTCCACCTCCTCCGGCACCTCCATGAAGATCTCCTTGTCGAGAATGCCGTTCTGGAACGCAGTTTTCACGTCCATTTGGTGCAGATCCATGTCCTTGGCAGCTGCCACCGCGAGGATCGCCCGGATGCTCGTGAACTTGGCGACGGGGGCGAACGTCTCGTCGTAATGTTCGCCCTTGCATTGTGCAAACCCCTTCGCCACCAGCCGCGCCTTCTACTTCTCCAGTGTACCCTCCTTGTTGTACTTTGTTTTGAAGACCCACTTGGAGCCGATGACCTTGGCATCTTTTGGCCGATCCACGAGCTCCCATGTGTTGTTCTCGGCAATGGACGCAAGCTCTGACTTGATAGCTGCATCCCACTACTCCGCTTCATGTCGTGCAAGCACCTCTTGCACGGTTTTCGGCTCCGCTGCGACTGCCATCATGCACTGCGCCATGCCGATCCAGCTTCCCGTTGCAGCTTCATACAGTTTTGCCGCATTTCGCTGCCTTCGGCTGCGTCGCGGTGATTTTGGTGACGCCGGCTGCTGGTCCTGTTGCTTCTCCTCGGCAGCTCCGTTCGCGTCCTCGCCCTCATCTGCTTCGGCTGCTGTGTCCTGTGCCTCTGCAACACCTGCGCTTGCACTGCCGCCCTGCTGCACCCCAGCACTGTTGCTCTCCGAAGACTCTTCGTCAGTGTCGGCATCCGCCGGCTCCTCCTCATTGGTTAGGAGCTAGAACCACTCCCCCTGATTCGGAGAGTCCACCACGCCGATGTCACTGCTGCTGCTGCTGTAGGCCTGATGCTCGTCAAACTTAATGTCACGGCTGCTGAAGATCTCCTCCTTGCTCACGTCGTAGAGCCGGTACGCCTTAAGCGTGCTCTCGTAGGCAAGGAAGAGACACGACTTGGCGCGTGGGTCCAGTTTGGAGCAGGGTGTTGATTTGCAACAGGGTGTTGACATGCGACAGGGTGTTGATTTGCGACAGGGTGTTGATTTGTGACAAGGCGTTGATTTGCAACAGGGTCTTCATTTGCGACAGGGTGTTGATTTGCGACAGGGTGTTGATTAGCGACAGGGTGTAGATTTGTGACAGGGTGTAGATTTGCGACAGGGTGTACATTTACGACAGGGTGTTGATTTGCGACAGGGTGTTGATATATGCGACAGGGTGTTGATTTGCAACGGGGTGTTGATTTGCGACAGGGTGTTGATTTGCGACAGGGTGTTGATTTGCGACAG
>SZWC01001517.1:168983-184268 GCA_023375785.1 Penium margaritaceum
TTTCTGTGACTCGGCTTTGGTTTCTGTGACCCGGCTTTGGTTTCTGTGACCCGGCTTTGGTCTCTGTGA
This sequence comes from Penium margaritaceum, assembly GCA_023375785.1. Classification (NCBI taxonomy): domain Eukaryota; kingdom Viridiplantae; phylum Streptophyta; class Zygnematophyceae; order Desmidiales; family Peniaceae; genus Penium; species Penium margaritaceum. The sequence continues at coordinate 169,053 of SZWC01001517.1, forward strand.
CCCAGCTTTGGTTTATGTGACCCGGCTTTGGTTTATGTGACCCGGTTTTGGTTTATGTGACCTGGCTTTGATTTCGGTGACCCGGCTTTGGTTTCTGTGACCCGGCTTTGGTTTCTGTGACCCAGCTTGCTTTATGTGAATTGGCTTTGGTTTCTGTGACCCGACTTTGGTTTCTGTGATCCGGCTTTGGTACTGTGACTGGCTTAGGTTTATGTGACATGGCTTTGGTTTATGTGAACGGGCTTTTCTTTGTGTGACCCGGCTTTGGTTTCTGTGACCCGGCTTTGGTTTCTGTGACCCGGCTGTAGTTTCTGTGACCTGACTTTGGTTCTTGTGAACCGGTTTTGGTTTATGTGACCCGGCTTTGGTTTCTGTGACCTGGCTTTGGTTTCTGTGACCCGGCTTTGGTTTTTGTGACCCGGCTTGGTTTATGTGACCCGGCTTTACTTTTGTGACCCGGCTTTGGTTTTTGTGATGCGGCTTTGGTTTCTGTGGCCCAGCTTTGGTTTCTCTGACCCGGCTTTGGTTTCTGTGACCCGGCTTTGCTTTTTGTGACCCGGCTTCGATTTTTGTGACCCGGCTTTGGTTTATCTGACCCGGCTTTGGTTTCTTTGGCCCAGCTTCGGTTTCTGTGTACCGGCTTTGGTTTACCCAGCTTTGGTTTCTTTGACCCGGCTTTGGTTCCTGTGACCCGTCTTTGGTTTCTATGACCCGGCTTTCGTTTCTGTGATCCGGCTGTGGTTTTTGAGACCTGGTTTTGGTTCCTGTGACCCGGCTTTGGTTGCTGTGACCCGGCTTTGGTTTCTGTGACTGTTTTTGGTTCATGTGACCCGGCTTTGGTTTGTGTGACCCAGCTTTGGCTTCCTTGACCCGGCTTTCTGTGGCCCGGCTATGGCTTCTGTGACCTGGTTTTGGTTCCTGTGACCCGGCTTTGGTTTGTGTGACCCGGCTTTGGTTTATGTGACCATTTTTGGTTTTTGTGACCCGGCTTTGGTTTATGTGACCATTTTTGGTTTTTGTGACCCGGCTTTGGTTTCTGTGACCCGGCTTTGGTTTCTGTGGCCTGGCTTTGGTTTCTGTGACCCAGCTTTGGTTTATGTGACCCGGCTTTGATTTCAGTGACCCGGTTTTGGTTTCTGTGACCCAGCTTTGGTTTCTGTGACCCGGCTTTGGTTTATGTAACCCGGCTTTGGTTTCTGTGACCCGGCATTGGTTTCTGTGACCCAACTTTGGTTTCTGTGAGCCGGCATTGGTTTCTGTAACCTGACTTTGGTTGCTGTGACCCGGCTTTGGTTTCTGTGACCCGGCTTTGGTTTCTGTGACCCGGCTTTGGTTTGTGTGACCCGGCTTTGGTTCGTGTGACCCGGCTTTGGTTTCTGTGACCCGGCTTTGGTTTCTGTGACCCGGCTTTGGTTTCTGTGACCCGGCTTTGGTTTCTGTGACCCGGCGTTGGTTTCTGTAACCCGGCTTTGGTTTCTTTGACCTGGCTTTTGTTTTCGTGAGCCGGCTTTGGTTTCTGTGACCCGGCTTTGGTTTCTGTGACCCCGCTTTGGTTTATGTGACCTGGCTTTGGTTTCTGTGGCCCGGCTTTGCTTCTGTGACCTGGCTTTGGTTGACGTGATCCGGCTTTGGTTTATGTGATCCGGCTTTGGATTCTGTGACCCGGATTTGGTTTCTATGACCCGGCTTTGATTTCTATGACCGGGCTTTGGTTTCTGTGCTCCGGCTTTGGTTTGTTGACTCGGCTTTGGTTTTGTGACCAGGCTTTGGTTTCTGTGATCTGGCTTTGGTTTCTGTGACCCGGCTTTGGTTTCTTGGACCCGGCTTTGGGTTATCTGACCCGGCTTTGGTTTCTGTGACCCGGCTTTGGTTTCTTGGACCCGGCTTTGGGTTATCTGACCCGGCTTTGGTTTCTGTGACCCGGCTTTGGTTTCTGTGACCCGGCTCTGGTTTCTGTGACTTGGCTTTGGTTTCTGTGACCCGACTTTGGTTTTTGTGACCCGACTTTGGTTTTTGTGACCCGGCTTTGGTTCTGTGAACCGGCTTTGGTTTCTGTGACCCAGCTTTCGTTTCTCTGACCTGGCTTTGGTTTTTGTGACCCGGCTTTGGTTTGTGTGACCCGGCTTTGCTTTCTGTGACCCGGCTTTGTTTATTGTGACTCGGCTTTGGTTTCTGTCACCCGGCTTTGGTTTGCTGTGACACGGCTTTGGTTTATGTAACCCGGCTTTGGTTTCTTTGACTGTGCTTTGGTTTCTTTGACTCGGCTTTGATTTCTGTGACCCGGCTTTGGTTTCTCTGACCCGGCTTTGTTTCTGTGGTCCAGCTTTGGTTTCAATGATCCGGCTTTGGTTTATCCAGCTTTGGTTTCTTTGACCCGGCTTTGTTTTCTGTGACCCGACTTTGGTTTCTATGACCTGGCTTTCATTTCTGTGAGCCGGCTTTGGTTTCTATGACCCGGCTTTGGTTTTTGTGACCCGGCTCTGGTTTCTGTGACCCAGTTTTGGTTTCTCTGACCCGGCGTTGGTTTTTGTGACCCGGCTTTGGTTTCTGTAACCCGGCTTTGGTTTCTCGGACCCGGCTTTGGTTTCCGTGACCTGGCTTTGGTTTTTGTGACCCGGCTTTCGTTTGTGTGACCCGGCTTTGGCTTATGTGACCCGGCTTTGGTTTCTGTGACCGGGCTTTGGTTTCTGTGACCCGGCTATTGTTTCTGTGACCCGGCTTTGGTTTCTGTCACCCGGCTTCCGTTTATCTTACCCCGCTTTGGTTTCTTTGGTCCAGATTTGGTTTATGTGTCCCGGCTTTGGTTTACCCAGCTTTGGTTTCTTTGACCCGGCTTTGGTTCCTGTGACCCGTCTTTGGTTTCTATGACCCGGCTTTCGTTTCTGTGATCCGGCTGTGGTTTTTGAGACCTGGTTTTGGTTCCTGTGACCCGGCTTTGGTTGCGGTGACCCGGCTTTGGTTTCTGTGACTGTTTTTGGTTCATGTGACCCGGCTTTGGTTTCTGTGACCGGGCTTTGGTTTCTGTGACCCGGCTATTGTTTCTGTGACCCGGCTTTGGTTTCTGTCACCCGGCTTCCGTTTATCTTACCCCGCTTTGGTTTCTTTGGTCCAGATTTGGTTTATGTGTCCCGGCTTTGGTTTACCCAGCTTTGGTTTCTTTGACCCGGCTTTGGTTCCTGTGACCCGTCTTTGGTTTCTATGACCCGGCTTTCGTTTCTGTGATCCGGCTGTGGTTTTTGAGACCTGGTTTTGGTTCCTGTGACCCGGCTTTGGTTGCGGTGACCCGGCTTTGGTTTCTGTGACTGTTTTTGGTTCATGTGACCCGGCTTTGGTTTCTGTGACCGGGCTTTGGTTTCTGTGACCCGGCTATTGTTTCTGTGACCCGGCTTTGGTTTCTGTCACCCGGCTTCCGTTTATCTTACCCCGCTTTGGTTTCTTTGGTCCAGATTTGGTTTATGTGTCCCGGCTTTGGTTTACCCAGCTTTGGTTTCTTTGACCCGGCTTTGGTTCCTGTGACCCGTCTTTGGTTTCTATGACCCGGCTTTCGTTTCTGTGATCCGGCTGTGGTTTTTGAGACCTGGTTTTGGTTCCTGTGACCCGGCTTTGGTTGCGGTGACCCGGCTTTGGTTTCTGTGACTGTTTTTGGTTCATGTGACCCGGCTTTGGTTTCTGTGACCGGGCTTTGGTTTCTGTGACCCGGCTATTGTTTCTGTGACCCGGCTTTGGTTTCTGTCACCCGGCTTCCGTTTATCTTACCCCGCTTTGGTTTCTTTGGTCCAGATTTGGTTTATGTGTCCCGGCTTTGGTTTACCCAGCTTTGGTTTCTTTGACCCGGCTTTGGTTCCTGTGACCCGTCTTTGGTTTCTATGACCCGGCTTTCGTTTCTGTGATCCGGCTGTGGTTTTTGAGACCTGGTTTTGGTTCCTGTGACCCGGCTTTGGTTGCGGTGACCCGGCTTTGGTTTCTGTGACTGTTTTTGGTTCATGTGACCCGGCTTTGGTTTCTGTGACCGGGCTTTGGTTTCTGTGACCCGGCTATTGTTTCTGTGACCCGGCTTTGGTTTCTGTCACCCGGCTTCCGTTTATCTTACCCCGCTTTGGTTTCTTTGGTCCAGATTTGGTTTATGTGTCCCGGCTTTGGTTTACCCAGCTTTGGTTTCTTTGACCCGGCTTTGGTTCCTGTGACCCGTCTTTGGTTTCTATGACCCGGCTTTCGTTTCTGTGATCCGGCTGTGGTTTTTGAGACCTGGTTTTGGTTCCTGTGACCCGGCTTTGGTTGCGGTGACCCGGCTTTGGTTTCTGTGACTGTTTTTGGTTCATGTGACCCGGCTTTGGTTTCTGTGACCGGGCTTTGGTTTCTGTGACCCGGCTATTGTTTCTGTGACCCGGCTTTGGTTTCTGTCACCCGGCTTCCGTTTATCTTACCCCGCTTTGGTTTCTTTGGTCCAGATTTGGTTTATGTGTCCCGGCTTTGGTTTACCCAGCTTTGGTTTCTTTGACCCGGCTTTGGTTCCTGTGACCCGTCTTTGGTTTCTATGACCCGGCTTTCGTTTCTGTGATCCGGCTGTGGTTTTTGAGACCTGGTTTTGGTTCCTGTGACCCGGCTTTGGTTGCGGTGACCCGGCTTTGGTTTCTGTGACTGTTTTTGGTTCATGTGACCCGGCTTTGGTTTCTGTGACCGGGCTTTGGTTTCTGTGACCCGGCTATTGTTTCTGTGACCCGGCTTTGGTTTCTGTCACCCGGCTTCCGTTTATCTTACCCCGCTTTGGTTTCTTTGGTCCAGATTTGGTTTATGTGTCCCGGCTTTGGTTTACCCAGCTTTGGTTTCTTTGACCCGGCTTTGGTTCCTGTGACCCGTCTTTGGTTTCTATGACCCGGCTTTCGTTTCTGTGATCCGGCTGTGGTTTTTGAGACCTGGTTTTGGTTCCTGTGACCCGGCTTTGGTTGCGGTGACCCGGCTTTGGTTTCTGTGACTGTTTTTGGTTCATGTGACCCGGCTTTGGTTTCTGTGACCGGGCTTTGGTTTCTGTGACCCGGCTATTGTTTCTGTGACCCGGCTTTGGTTTCTGTCACCCGGCTTCCGTTTATCTTACCCCGCTTTGGTTTCTTTGGTCCAGATTTGGTTTATGTGTCCCGGCTTTGGTTTACCCAGCTTTGGTTTCTTTGACCCGGCTTTGGTTTCTGTGCCCCGGCTTTGGTTCTGTGACCTGGCTTTGGTTGCTGTGACCCGGCTTTGGTTTCTGTGACCGGGCTTTGGTTTCTGTGACCCGGCTATTGTTTCTGTGACCCGGCTTTGGTTTCTGTGATCCGGATTTCGTTTCTGTGACCCGGCATTGGCTTCTGTGACCCAGCTTTGGTTTCTGTGACCCGGCATTGGTTTCTGTAACCCGACTTTGGTTGCTGTGACCCGGCTTTGGTTTCTGTGAGCCTGCTTTGGTTTCCGTGACCGGGCTTTGGTTTCTCTGATCCGGCTTTGGTTTGTGTGACCCAGCTTTGGTTTCTGTGACCCGGCTTTGGTTTCTCTGACCTGGCTTTGGTTTCTGTGACCCAGCTTTGGTTTCTGTGACCCGGCTCCGGTCTCTGTGACCCGGCTCTGGTTTTTGTGACCCGGCTTTGGTTTCTGTGACCCGGCTTTCGTTTCTTTGACCTGGCTTTTGTTTATGTGAGCCGGCTTTGGTTACTTTGACCCGGCCTGGCTTTTGTGACCCCGCTTTGGTTTCTGTGACCTGGCTTTGGTTTCTTTGACCCGGCTTTGGTTCTGTGAACTGGCTTTGGTCGCTGTGACCCGGCTTTGGTTTCTGTGATCTGGCTTTGGATTCTGTGACCTGGCTTTGGTTTCTGTGACCCGGCTTTTGTTTCTATGACCGGGCTTTGGTTTCTCTACTCCGGCTTTGGTTTGTTGACTCGGCTTTGGTTTCAGTGACTCTGCTTTGGCTTCAGTGATCCGGCTTTGGTTTATGTGACCCGGCTTTGGTTTTTGCGACCCGACTTTGGTTTCTGTAACCCGGCTTTGGTTTATGTGACCCGGCTTTGGTTTCTATGACCCGGATTTGGTTTCTGTGACTTGATTTTGGTTTCTGTGACCCGGCTTTGGTTTCTGTGACCCGACTTTGGTTTGTGTGACCCGGCTTTGGTTTCTGTGAACCGGTTTTGGTTTATGTGACCCGGCTTTTGTTTATATGACATGGCTTTGGTTTTTGTGACCCCGCTTTGGTTTGTGTGACCCGGCTTTGCTTTGTGTGACCCGGCTTTGTTTCGTGTGACTCGGCTTTGGGTTCTCTAACCCGGCTTTAGTTGCTGTGACCCGGCTTTGGTTTCTGTGACCTGTCTATGGTTTCTGTGACCCGCCTTTAATTTTTGTGGCTAGGCTTTGGTTTCTGTGACCCGGCTTTGGTTTCTGGGACCCGGCTTTGGTTCCTGTGACTTGGATTAGGTTTATGTGACCCGGCTTTGGTTTCTGTGACCCGGCTTTGGTTTCTGTGACCCGGCTTTGGTTTCTGGGACCCGGCTTTGGTTCCTGTGACTTGGCTTAGGTTTATGTGACCCGGCTTTGGTTTCTGTGACCCGGCTTTGGTGTCCGTGACCCGGTTTTGGTTTCAGTAACCCGGCTTTGGTTTCTGTGACCCGGCTTTGGCTTCTGTGACCCGGCTTTGGTTTTTGTGACCTGGCTTTGGTTTTTGTGATCCGGCTGTGGTTTATGTGACCCGGCTTTGGTTTCTATGACGCGGCTTTGGTTTATGTGACCAGGCTTTGGTGTCTGTGACCCGGCTTTGGTTTCTGTCACCCGGCTTTGGTATCTGTGACCCGGCTTTGGTTTATGTGACCAGGTTTTGGTTTCTGTGACCCGGTTTTGGTTTCTGTGGCCCGGCTTTGGTTTTTGTGACCCAGCTTTGGTGTATATAACCCGGCTTTGGTTTCTGTGAGTTGGCTTGAGTTTATGTGACCCGGCTTTGGTTTCTAAGACCCGGCTTTCAGTTTGTGTGATCCGGCTTTGGTTTCTGTGGTCCGGCTTTGGGTTCAGTGAACCGGCATTGGATTTTGTGACCCGGCTTTGGTTTCTCTGACCCGGCTTTGGTTTCTGTGACCTAGCTTTGGTTTCTGTGACATGGCTTTGGTTTGCTGTGACCCGACTCTGGATTCCGTGACTCGGCTTTGGTTTCTATGACTTGGCTTTGGTTTCTCTGACATGGTTTTGGTTTTTATGACCTGGTTCTGGTTTTTGTGATCCGGCTTTGGTTTCTGTCACCTGTCTTTGGTTTATATGACCCGGCTGTGGTTTCTATGACCCGGCCTTGGTTTCTGTGACCCGGCTTTGGTTTATGTGACACGTCTTTGGTTTCTGTGACCCGTCTTTGATTTATGTGACCCCGCTTTGCCCTAGTTGTGCCCTAGTTGCGCCCTAGTCGCGCCCTAGTTACGCCCTAGTTGCGCTCTAGTTGCGTCCTAGTCGCGCCCTAGTTGCGCCCTAGTTGCGCCCTAGTTGCGCCCTAGTTGCACCCTATTTGCCCCCTTATTGCACCCTACTTGCGCCCTACTGGCACCCTACTTGCGCCCTAGTTGTACCTTAGTTGGGCACTAGCTGCGCCCTAGTTGTGCCCTAGTTGCACCTTAGTTGCGTCCTACTTGTGCCCTACGTCCGTGCTAGTTGCGCCTTAGTTCCGCCTTAGTTGTGCTCAACTTGCACACTAGTTGCACCCTAGTTGCGCCCTAGTTGCATTCTAGTTGTGCCCTAGTTGCGCCCTAGTTGCGCTCTGGTTGCGCCCCGGTTGCGCCCTAGTTGCACCGTAGTTACGCCCAAGTTAAGCTCCGGTTGCGCCCTGGTTGCCCCCTAGTTGCGCCCGAGTTGCACCCAAGTCGCACCGTAGTCGCGCCCTAGTCGCGCCCTAGTTACGCCCTAGTTGCGCCCCAGTTGCACCCTAGTTGCGCCCTAGTTGCGCCCTAGTTGTGCCCTAGTTGTGCCCTAGTTGCGTCTTAGTTGCGTCCTAGTTGTGTCCTAGCTGCACCCTAGTTTTGTCCTATTTGCACCCTAGTTGCACACTTCTTGCGCCCTACTGGCGCCTACTTGCGCCCTAGTTACGCCTCAGATGGGCACTAAGTACGTCCTAGTTGTCCTCTAGTTGCGTCCTAGCTGCGTCCTACTTGCGCCCTACTTGCGCCCTACTTGCGCCCTAGTTGCGTCTTAGTTGCGCCCTAGTTGCGCCCAACTTGCACACTAGTTGCACCCTAGTTGCACCGTAGTTGTACCCTAGTTGCGCCATAGTTGCACCATAGTTACACCCTAGTTGCGCCCTTGTTGCACCCTCGTTGCGCCCTTGTTGCGTCCTCGTTGTTCCCTCATTGTGCCCTAGTTGCACCCTAGTTGCGCCCAAGTTGCACCCAAGTTGCGCCCTAGTTGCGCCCTAGTTGCGCCCTTGTTGCGCCCTAGTTGCGCCCTAGTTGCGCCCTAGTTCATCCTAGATGCACCCTAGTTGCGCCCTAGTTGCGCCCTAGTTACGCCTTAGTTGTGCCCTAGTAGCGCCCTACTTGCACCCTACTTGCGCCCTACTCGCGCCCTAGTTACGCCCTAGTTGCGCCGTAGTCGCGTCCTAGTTTCGCCCTAGTTGTACCCTAGTTGCGCCCTTCTTCCGCCCTTATTTCACCATATTTACGCCCTACTGGCGCCCTTCTTGCGCCCTAGTTGCGCCTTAGTTGGACACTAGCTACGCCCTAGTTGTGCCGTAGTTGCATCCTAGTTGCGTCTTACTTGCGCCCTTCTTGCACCCTAGTTGCACCCCAGTTGCGCCCTAGTCGCGCCCTAGTTGCGCCCTAGTTGCACCCTAGTTGCACCCTAATTGCACCCTAGTTGCACCCTAGTTGCGCCCTAGTTGCGCCCTAGTTGCGCCCCGGTTGCACCCTGGTTGCACACTAGTTGCGTCCTAGTTGCGCCCTAGTTGCGCCCTAGTTACGCCCTAGTTGCGCCCTAGTTGCGACCTAGTTTCGTCCTAGTTGTGCCCTAGTTGTGCCCTAGTTGTGTCCTAGTGCACCCTAGTTCCACCCTAGTTGCGCCCTAGTTGCGCCCTAGTTGCACCCTAGTTGCATCCTAGTAATGCCCTAGTTGCGCCCTAGGTACGCCCTAGTTGCGCCCTAGTTGCACCCTAGTTGCGCCCTAGTTGCGCCCTAGTTGCGCCCTATTTCCACCCTAGTTGCGTCCTAGTTGCGCCCTAGTTGCGCCCTAGTTGCGCACTAGTTGCACCCTACTTGAACCATACTTGCGCCCTAGTTGCACCTCAGTTGGGCACTAGCTACGCCCTAGTTGTACCCTAGTTGCGTCCTAGTTGCATCCTACTTCTGCCCTACTTGCGCCCTAGTTGCGCCTTAGTTGTGCCCTAGTTGCACCCTAGTTGCACCTTAGTTGCGCCCTAGTTGCGCCCTCGTTGTGTCCTAGTTGTGCCCTAGTTACGCCCTAGTTGCGCCCTAGTTGAGCCCTAGTTGCACCCAAGTTGCACCCTAGTTACGCCCAAGTTGCGCCCTAGTGGCGCCCTAGTTGCGCCCTAGTTGCGCCCTAGTTGCTGTGAGAAGAATGCAGATACGAGAACAGCGACAGCAGAAGCAGACAGAAGCAGCGGAACATTCAGGTGTACGTCAGCAGAGTGACGTAGCCAAGAGGGGTTCGAGGAGTTAGTTGCGGGGGCAGATAGAGGCTGGGACGCAAGGTAGCGGCGGTAGATAAGTTGATGTGAGAGAGGCGACTGACGAGGTCAAGATGGGAGAAAGCTGAGCGAAGGAACGGGAGTGACGGAGCGAAGCGTTGAGCGGTGGTAAAGACTGGAAATGCGAGGAGCGAGCAGAGCGAAGACACGGCGGCGAAGCCGCGGAACCAAAGGGGGAACAGGATGTGTAGAACTGTTCTGGTTAACTCGAGGGAATGAACATCCTCAGTATAAAAAGGTCAGAACAGGACAGATGTGCAGAGCAAGGGCTTCTTTTCCGCTAGCCGGACGCGGTGTGACAGATGTCACTTTATTAGGGGATAACTTGCCCGATGGGCCGACGGTCATGTTCCGTCGAGCCATTTGGTCAAGTTGGTTCGGTGATGAACCGAGCCGTTATTGAGTGCTCAGAATTGTACCGAGAGATGATCCTTCTTACTGCCAGTTTTATATTGCTGACACCCCCTTGAAACTGGCAAGGAGAAGAGTTAGTGCATGTGCAAGTATTTTCGCTTTTCATCATCTGTAGGAGGTCGTACTCGACAAGCAAGAAGGAAGTTGTGCCACATGATGCTCAGATTGTCTGGGTGGCTGGCAAGTGTTGCGTGCCCACTGTCGTCAGTGATAGTCCTGAATACTCCACGGACTTGACGGTTGACATCTGCATATCTGAGGTTCCATGCAGTGTCGCTGATTGGCGGCCCAACGTAGAGAGGAGGACCAAGCAGGGCATCAGTGATGCCAAATCCATGAAGAAACTCAGGAAAGAGATGGATCAGCACGTCAGCTACCCAGAAGTCCACAGCTTCAGAACTTTCTTCAATGATGAAGGCAGGTAGGACGCTGACGTGTCCTGTTAGTGGAGGAAGGATGTTTCGGTGATTGAAATTGTAGCCGATCCAGTTCTTCCACCAAGCCTGCTTGCGGATGTTGTGCCAAAGAAGTGGACTTGTACGGGCCTCCTGTAGTAGATGGTGATAGGATGGATGTAGGAGGGGTTGGAGGTATGTGCACACAGTCTGGAGAGTCTGATGATAGGTGGCCGTGTGTTGAGGAGGGAAGGGGTGTTGATCGTACCTGCCGAGCAGAAGTGCATCGGCAAAGTACTCGGTGAGTTTGACCCATTCCCTGGCAAGTAGTAGTATTGCTTCGCCCCATGCTGTGGCATTCTCACCATACTCAGCCAGGATGGGCGCGTACGGTCTTTGGTGAGCCATGGAAGTAAGGAGAAGGGAAGAGTAGAGAGTGAGACTCTGGGTATCGTACTGAGGCTGTGGCAGAAGAGAATTGAGGAAGGGCTCAACTTGCAGGAGGTGTGTGGTTGAGAGGTCGGTATGGATGGGAGAGGCAGATGAGGGAGGCTGACGCAAATACAGGAGGAATACTTGTAGAGCAGTGAGCGCCGAGATGGATCCTCTTGTGCTGGGCGAAGACGAAGTGGATGATGGCGAAGAAATGATGGATGATGGAGGGGGGGCAGGGGCGAACCCCGTGCGTTGAAGGAGGTTTCGGCGTGGGCGCAGGTCGTCGCGAAACAGGCGATGCGACCGGGCGGATTCGTGTGCCGAGCAGAAGCTGATGCGGGAGAAGCGATGACGGCGGAAAACGATGGATGGATGAGTGGGCGCAGGGGCGGAACCTCGTGCGCTGAGGAAGTTTTGGCGTGGGTGCAGGTCATCGCGGAAAGGGCGATGCGACCGGGCGGATCCTTGTGTCGAACTGAGAATGAAGCCGAGGAAGCGATTGATGGAAGAGTGGGCGCAGGGGCAAAACCACGTGCGCTGGGGATGGTTTGGCGTGGGCGCAGGTCGTCGCGGAAAAGGGCGATGCAACCGGGCGGATCTGTGTGCCGAGCGGAGGGCGATGCGGAGGCGGAGGAAACGACTTGATTGATGAGTGGGCGCAGGGGCGGAACCACGTGCGCGATAAAGCGATGATGATTATGCTGATGCTGACGATAGATGGAGGGCAGCGCGGAGGATGTTGATGGAGGGGAGGCGATGCTAAGGCGGTGCGAATGATGCTGATGACAAAGATGCGGAGAAGAGGCAGGAACAATCGGCTGATGAAGCTGAGGAACTGAAGCGAGGAGGAGGAGGGCAGATGGACGCTAACGAGGACGAAGGCCAGAGGCTGATAGTGATGGAGGAGGCGGGAGGTGGAGAGTGACGAGGACAGAGAGAGCGGAGATGAGACGCGGCGCGGCACGTGGAGGCGACACAACCTCTTCTTCTCACGTTCAGGAGAGTGACGGCTTGTTCCCCAGTTCGCTCGGAAGTGGGAGCAGGAAGACTGGTGGTGTCCGATGTCCTGTCAGCTGGAAGAAGTTGGCTGCGGCAGAGGGAGTCAGACAGCGGGCAGGGACACTAGGCTGCTGATGCCAGGAGAGTGACAGATTGTTCCCCGGTTGGCTCGGAAGTGGGAGCAGGAAGACTGGTGGTGTCCGATATCCTAGTGCCAGCAGCTTTGGTTGCAGCTGCTTGACGAGGCGAGGGAGCGATGCGAGAGGGCGGCTCGAGACGACGAATGTGCACAGGAGGGAGATGGCGGCGACGAAGGAGCAGATGGAGCTGTTGAGGCAGGATGAAGGGGAGGAGATGTCAGAGGAGGCAGATGCGATGCGGTGATGGCGGATGGGAGGCGGCAGGAAGCTTCTTGGTAGTTGACGGCAGTGGGCGGCTCGAGAGTTGCTTGCGACTGATGTGGGCGACTCGCTGCCAGGTATTAGCCACGGGCGCGGAAATGGGCGCAGGGCCTTGTTAGGTCAGCAAGGCGTTTTCTTCAACGTGAGGAACTCGTCAGGCAGAGCTGCTGATGTCAGCTGCAAATGAAGCGAGGAGGCGCGAAGTGGTGGCTGCGGCGATAGAACGGAAGTGATGGAGCGGGGGCGGCGGCAGAGAGGTGACGCGGTCACGGATCTCCACGTGATGTTGCCTGAAGCTCTGATACCATGTGAGAAGAATGCAGATACAAGAACAGCGACAGCAGAAGCAGGTAGAAGCAACGGAACATTCAGGTGTACGTCAGCAGAGTGACGTAGCCAAGAGCGGTTCGAGGAGTTAGTTGCGGGGGCAGATAGAGGCTGGGACGCGAGGTAGCGGCGGTAGACAAGTTGAAGGGAGAGAGGCGACTGACGAGGTCGAGATGGGAGAGAGCTGAGCGAAGGAACGGGAGTGACGGAGCGAAGCGTTGAGAGGTGGCAAAGACAGGAAATGCGAGGAGCGAGCAGAGCGAAGACACGGCGGCGAAGCCGCGGAACCAAAGAGGGAACAGGATGTGTAGAATTGTTCTGGTTAACTCGAGGGAATGAACATCCTCGGTATAATAAGGTCAAAACAGGACAGATGTGCAGGCAACGGCTTCTTTTCCGCTAGCCGGACGCGGTGTGACAGATGTCACTTTATTAGGGGATAACTTGCCCGATGGGCCAACGGTCATAATCATTGAGCCGTTTGGTCAAGTTGGTTTGGTGATGAACCGAGCCGTTATTGAGTGCTCGGAATTGTACCGAAAGATAATTCTTCTCACTGCCAGTTTTATATTGCTGACAGTTGCACCCTAGTTGCGCCCTAGTTGCACCCTATTTGCGTCCTTATTGCACCCTACTTGCGCCCTACTGGCACCCTACTTGCGCCCTATTTGTGCCTTAGTTGGGCACCAGCTACGCCCTAGTTGTACCCTAGTTGCGCACTAGTTGCCTCCTACTTGCACCCTACTTGCGCGCTAGTTGCGCCTTAGTTGCTCATTAGTTGTGCCGAACTTGCGCACTAGTTGAACCCTAGTTGCGCCCTAGTTGCACCCTAGTTGTGCCCTAGTTGGGCTCTACTTGCGCCTTGGTTGCACCCTACTTGGGCCCTAGTTGCCCCCTAGTTGCGCTCTAGTTGCGCTCTAGTTGCACCATACTTGCGCCCAAGTTGCGCCTAAGTTGCGCCCTAGTTCCGCCCAACTTGCAAACTAGTTGCACCCTAGTTGCGATCTGGTTGCGCCCTAGTTGCACCCTAGTTGCGCCCTAGTTGCACCCTAGTTGCGCCCTCGTTGCGCCCTCGTTGCGCCCTCATTGCACACTCATTGTGCCCAAAGCCAAGTCACAGAAACGAAAGCCAGGTCGGAGGAACCAAAGCCGGGTCACAGAAACCAGAGCCGGGTCAACGAACCAAAGCCGGAGCACAGAAACCAATGCCCGATCATAGAAACCAAAGCCGGGTCACAGAAACCAAAGCCGGGTCACAGAATCCAAAGCCGGATCACAGAAACATAAGCCGGGTCACAGCAACCAAAGCCAGGTCACAGAACCAAAGCCGGGTCACAGAAACCAAAGCCAGGTCACAGAAACCAAAGCGGGGTCACAGAAACCAAAGCCGGGTCACAGAAACCAAAGCCGGGTCCGGAAACCAAAGCCGGGTCACAGAAACCAAATCCGGATCACAGAAACCAAAGCCGGGTCACATAAACCAAAGCCGGGTCAGAGAAACCAAAGCCGGGGCACAGAAACCAAAGCCGGGTCACAGAAACCAAAGCCGGGTCCGGAAACCAAAGCCGGGTCACAGAAACCAAATCCGGATCACAGAAACCAAAGCCGGGTCACATAAACCAAAGCCGGGTCAGAGAAACCAAAGCCGGGGCACAGAAACCAAAGCCGGGTCACAGAAACCAAAGCCGGGTCCGGAAACCAAAGCCGGGTCACAGAAACCAAATCCGGATCACAGAAACCAAAGCCGGGTCACATAAACCAAAGCCGGGTCAGAGAAACCAAAGCCGGGGCACAGAAACCAAAGCCGGGTCACAGAAACCAAAGCCGGGTCCGGAAACCAAAGCCGGGTCACAGAAACCAAATCCGGATCACAGAAACCAAAGCCGGGTCACATAAACCAAAGCCGGGTCAGAGAAACCAAAGCCGGGGCACAGAAACCAAAGCCGGGTCACAGAAACCAAAGCCGGGTCACAGAAACCAAAGCCGGGTCACAGAAACCAAAGCCGGGTCACAGAAACCAAAGCCGGGTCACAGAAACCAAAGCCGGGTCACAAAAACCAAAACCGGGTCACAAAACCAAAGTCGGGTCATAGAAACCAAAGCCGAGTCAGAGAAACCAAAGCCGGGTCAGAGAAACCAAAGCCGGGGCACAGAAACCAAAGCCGGGTCACAAAAACCAAATTTGGGTCATAGAAACCAAAGCTGGGTCACAGAAACTAAAGCGGGGTTACAAAAACCAAAGCCGGGTAACAGAAACCAAAGCCGGGTCCGAGAAACCAAAGCTGGGTTATAGGAACCAAAGCCTGGCCCAAAAAACCAAAGTCGGGTCACAGAAACCAAAGCCGGGTCATAGAAACCGAAGCCGGATCACAGTTACCAAAGCTGTGTCACAGTAACCAAAGCCGGGTCACAGAAACCAACGCCGGGTCACATAAACCAAAGCTCGGTCACAAAAATCAAAGGCGGGTCACAGAAACCAAAGCCGGGTCACAGAAACCAAAGCCGGGTCACAAAAACCAAAGCCGGGTCACAGAATCCAAAGCCAGTCACAAAAACC
>SZWC01001517.1:187482-199373 GCA_023375785.1 Penium margaritaceum
GGCCGGTTGAACCACCATTGGTCGAAGAACATGAACTGTCCATTGTATGCTGCTGCGAGACGTGTCCACCCTGAGCACTTTGGAAATGACTTGTCAGGCGACTACGTGACAATGCAGGCTTGGCATGATATGGCAGATGCTCTTGTACCTTAGGAGAAGCATGACCAGCTCATGAAGGAGATGAGTGCATTCCAGAAGGCTCAGGTCATGGTTGAGATCAACCCAACCATCACCGTGAGCAAAAATGCTGAGGCTGTTCCTGCTGTTGTAAAGGTGAAATGCCGCACCATGTCTGCTGTGGAATGGCACGTGAACTTCAATGCCTACATGCCTGTTCTTCGTGATTTGGTACTAAAGATTCTATCCCAACCCTGCTCCTCATCTGAATGTGAGAGAGCATTCTCCACCCATGAGCTCATTCACACTGCAAGGAGGAATCGTCTACTTGTGTCAACGCTGGAGCTCCTGGTGCGTTGCAACGTCAGACTCCGCAAGCACTACAGGCGCAAAGGAAGACGTGCAGCAGAGCAGCTGATCAGGGCAGCAGACGAGGAGGAAGGGGAGGCAAGTGAGGATGGCGGGGAGAGTGCCCCAGTGATGAAGACAGTGATGACGAGGGACAGGATGAGGAGGAGGAGGAGGCAGCAACGTTTGATGATGAAGTGGTAGAGGTTGAGGCAAACATCCGTGTGATGGGGGACTGCCCTGGCCTCCCACATGCACGCCGTATTCGCATACGTGAGAAGGCTCCATCAACCTCAACAGCAGTAGCTCGGGATGGTGGGGGGGGGGGAGGGGGAGAGGATGCAGAGGCTGCCGATGATGAGGAGCCAGCTGGGACCGGGACGGGTGATGCAGGTCCAAGCTAACCTACAGCAGCTGCGGCGACACGTGGGCCAAAGAGAGCAGCCACAACAGCAGCAAGAGGCACTGGTGCTGCTGTTGGGGGTCGCCCGAAGCGCCCAGCACGTGGTCGAATGTAGCATCATGCTCAATTCCATTTGACAAAAGTGTGTTCAAGTGTCCAAGTACAAACTTGTCCTTCTTCTGGCTAATCTCCATGAATGCCTGACTCATGGCCTTATGCTTGTGAGCCAAGGATTTATTTGTGTCTACAACATCCAAAGCTTGTACACTTGTTATTTGGCTGGATAGCTAGACATGCTTCTGAGCCAAGAAGATGTTTCAATACTAAACATGAATGCATAGGTCACTTGGGTGTTTCAGGCGTTGCTGTACTTACAACATAACATGTCAAAATGAATAGTGAACTTGTGGTCCAAGCATGCTTCATAATGGATGTCTCTACAAAAAGTGAATAGGGTTAAAAATTGGTGTTCTGGGCTTTGCTCTAGCACTTATGTGACCAGTGTTTTACACTCCAAAGTTGTGGTTTTCATGGTTTTCAAGGCTCCCCCCCAGGTTCACATCGATGTGGGTCCCCCTAGCTACAACGGTGTACCGTTGTGGACATCCTTGTACCGTTGTCCGAGGTACATAGGTCAACACTAATGCACAGTGACCAACCAAAGTATGCATATGTCACTGACCATGACCAAATAATTCCACATCACGTGGTCAACGTTGACAACTCACAACAAGAGTCACAGATATTCAGAGGGTCTAACAATGGTTTGGGAACACTAGATATCAACTAGACAGCACAAAGACCTTCAATACGTAGTGACACGGTGTAGCAACCATGTATAGTGTCAAACCAAAGTAGGCATATGCCACTAACCGTGACCAAGAAATTTTACAGTGTGTGGTCAACGTTGAAAACTCATAACACGAGTCACAAATGGTCAGAGGGAGAGGCAATGATTTGGGAACCCTATGCATCGACTAGAAAGGACAAAGAACTTCAATAAGTAGTGGCACGGTTTGGTTACTATGCACACCGAACAACCAAACTAGGCATATGTCACTGACCATGACCAAAGATTTTCAATATGGGTTGTCAACGTTCACAATCCATAACACGAGTCACAAATGGTCAGAGGGGGAAACAATGGTTTCGGAATATTAGTTTTCAACTAGCAAGTACAACGACCTTGAATAAGTAGTAGCACGGTGTGGCTACCATGCACAATGACCGGCCAAAGTAGGCATATGTACTGTCTATGACCAAAGAAATCCGCTGTGTGTGGTCAACGTTGACAACTCACAATGCGAGTCACAAAAGGTCAGAGGGGGAAACAATGGTTTGGGAACACCATGTATCAACTAGCAAGCACAAGGACCTTCAATAAGTAGTGGCACGGTGTGGCTACCATGTACAATGACCAAGCAAAGTAGGCATACGTCACTGACCATGACCAAAGAATGTCACTATGTGTTGTCAACTTTGACAGCTCATAACACGAGTCACAAATGATCAAAGGGGGAAACAATGGTTTGCAAATACTAGTCATTGACTAGCAAGTACAAAGACATTCAATATGTAGTGGCATAGTGTGGCTACCATGCACAGTGACCAACCAAAGCATGCATATGTCGCAGACCATGACCAAAGAATTCCACTTCATGTGGTCAACGTTGAAAACTCACAACACGAGTCACAGATAGTCATAGAGGGTAACAACGGGTTGATAACACTAGCTATCAAATAGAAAGCACAAAGACCTTCAGTACGTAGTGACACGGCGTGGCAACCATGTACAGTGACAAACCAAAGTAGGCATATGCCACTAACCGTGACCAAACGAATTTCACAGTGTGTGGCAACGTTGAAAACTAATAACACGAGTCAAAAATGGTCAGAGAGGAGAAACAATGGGTTGGGAACACAGTTTATCAACTAGCAAGTACAAAGACCTTCAACAAGTACTGGCACGGTGTGGCTAGCATGCACTGTGACCAACCAAATGATGCGTACGTCACTGACTATGACCAAAGAAGTCCACTATGTGTGGTCAACGTCGACAACTCAGAACACGAGTCACAAATAGTCAGAGGGAGAGACAATGGTTTGGGAACCCTACGCATCGACTGGAAAGGACAAAGAACTTCAATAAGTAGTGGCACAGTGTGACTACTATACACACCGACCAACCAAACTAGGCATATATCACTGACCATGACCAAAGAATTTCAATATGGGTGGTCAACGTTCACAACCCATAACACGAGTCACAAATGGTCAGAGGGGAAAACAATGGTTTCGGAATATAGTTTACAACAAGCAAGTACAATGACCTTCAATACGTAGTAGCACGGTGTGGCTACCATGCACAATGACCGGCCAAAGTAGGCATATGTACTGTCTTTGACCAAAGAAATCCGCTATGTGTGGTCAACGTTGTCAACTCACAATGCGAGTCACAAAAGGTCAGAGGGGGAAACGATTGTTTGGGAACACCAGGTATCAACTAGTAAGCACAAGAGCCTTCAATAAGTAGTGGCACGGTGTGGCTATCATGTACAATGACCAACCAAAGTAGGCATATGTCACTGACCATGACCAAAGAATGTCACTGTGTGTTGTCAACTTTGACAACTCATAACACGAGTCACAAATGGTCAGAGCAGGAAACAATGGTTTGTGAATACTAGTTATCGACTAGCAAGTACAAAGACATTCAATATGTAGTGGCGTAGTGTGGCTACCATGCACATTGACCAACCAAAGTATGCATACGTCACATACCATGACCAAAGAATTCCACTTCATGTGGTCAACATTGAAAACTGACAACAAGAGTTACACATAGTCAGAGGGGGTAACAATGGTTTGGGAAAACTAGCTATCAACTAGAAAGCACAAAGACCTTTAATACGTAGTGACACGGCGTGGCAACCATGTACAGTGACAACCCAAAGTAGGCATATGCCACTAACCATGACCAAAAGAATTTCACGGTGTGTTGTCAACGTAAAAAACTCAGAACACAAGTCACAAATGGTCAGAGGGTGAAACAATGGGTTGGGAACACTAGTTATCAACTTGCAAGTACAAAGACATTCAACAAGTAGTGGCACGGTGTGGCTACCATGCACAATGACCGACAAAAGTAGGCATATGTACTGCCTTTGACCAAAGAAATCCGGTGTGTGTGATCAACGTTGACAACTCATAATGCGAGTCACAAATGGCCAGAGGGAGCAACGATGGTTTGGGAACACCAGGGATCAACTAGTAAGCACAAGGACCTTGAATAAGTAGTGGCACGGTGTGGATACCGTGTACAATGACCAACCAAAGTAGGCATGTCACTGACCACGACCAAATAATTTAACTATGTGTGGTCAATTTTGACACCTCATACCACGAGTCACAAATGGTCAGAGGGGGAAACAATGGTTTGTGAATACTAGTTATCGACTAGCAAGTACAAAGACCTTCAATATGTAGTGGCACAGTATGGCTTCCATGCACACAATAACCAAAGTATGCATATGTCACAGATCATGACCAAAGAACTCCACGTCATGTGGTCAACGTTGACAACTCACAACAAGAGTCACAGATAGTCAGAGGGGGTAACAATGGTTTGGGAACACTAGCTATGAATTAGAAAGCACAAATACATTCAATACGTAGTGACACGGCGTGGCAACCAGGTATAGTGACAAATGCAAAGTAGTCATATGCCACTAACCATGACCAAAATAATTTCACTGTGTGTGGTCAACATTGAAAACTCATAACACGAGTCACAAATGGTAAGAGGGTGAAACAATGTGTTGGGAACACTACTTCCCAATTAGCAAGTACAAATACTTTCAACAAGTAGTGGCACGGTGTGACTAGCGTGCACAGTGACCAACCAAGGGATGCATACGTCACTGACTATGACCAAAGAAGTCCACTATGTGTGGCCAACATTGACAACTCATAACACGAGTCACAAATGGTCAGTGGGAGAGACAATGGTTTGGGAACCCTATGTATTGACTAGAAAGGACTAAGAACTTCAGTAAGCAGTGGCATGGTGTGGCTACTATGCACACCAAACAACCAAACTAGGCATATGTCACTGACCATGACCAAAGAATTTCAATATGGGTGGTCAACGTTCACAATCTATAACATGAGTCACAACTGGTCAGAGGGGGGAACAATGGTTTCGGAATATTAGTTTTAAACTAGCAAGTACAACGACCTTCAATAAGTAGTAGCACGGTGTGGCTATCATGCACAATGACCGACCAAAGTAGGCATATGTACTGCCTTTGACCAAAGAAACCCGCTGTGTGTGGTCAACATTGACAGCTCATAATGCAAGTCACAAATGCTCAGAGGGGGAAACGATGGTTTGGAAATACCAGGTATCAACTAGCAAGCACAAAGACCTTCAATAAGTAGTGGTACGGTATAGCTACCTTGTACAATGAACAACCAAAGTAGGCATATGCCACTGACCATGATCAAAGAATGTCACTATGTGTGGTCAACTTTGACAACTCATAACACGAGTCACAAATGGTCAGGGAGGGGAAAAAATGGGCTGTGAATAGTAGTTATCGACTAGCAAGTACAAAGACCTTCAACGTGTAGTGGCACAGTGTGGCTACCATGCACAGTGACCAACCAAAGTATGCATATGTCACTGACCATGACCAAAGAACTTCACTTCATGTGGTCAACGTCGATAACTCACAACAAGAGGCACACATAGTCAGAGGGGTTAACAATGGTTTGGGAACACTAGCTATCAACTAGAAAGCACAAAAGCCTTCAATACATAGTGACACGGTGTGGCAACCATGTTCAGTGATAAACCAAAGTAGGCATATTTCATTAACCATGACCAAAATAATTTCACAGTGTGTGGTCAACATTGAAAACTCATAACACGAGTCACAAATGGTCAGAGGGGGAAACAATGGGTTGGGAATACTAGTTATCAACTAGCAAGTACAAAGACCTTCAACAAGTAGTGGCACGGTGTGGCTAGCGTGCACAGTGACAAACCAAAGGATGCATACGTCACTGACTATGACCAAAGAAGTCCACTATGTGTGGTCAACATTGACAACTCATAGCACGAGTCACAAATGGTCATAGGGAGAGACAATGGTTTGGGAACCCTATGTATCGACTAGAAAGGACAAAGAACTTCAATAAGTAGTGGCACAGTGTGGCTACTATGCACACCGAACAACCAAACTAGGCATATGCCACTAACCGTGACCAAAGAATTTGAATATGGGTGGTCAACATTCACAACCCATAACACGAGTCACAAATGGTCAGAGGGGGGAACAATGGTTTTGGAATAGTAGTTTCCAACTAGCAAGTACAACGACCTTCAACAAGTAGTAGCACGGTGTGGCTACCATGCACAATGACCGACCAAAGTAGGCATATGTACTACCTTTGACCAAAGAAATCCGCTGTGTGTGGTCAACGTTGACAACTCATAATGCGAGTCACAAATGGTCAGAGGGGGAAACGATGGCTTGGGAACACCATGTGTAAACTAGCAAGCACAAGGACCTTCAATAAGTAGTGGCACGGTGTGGCTAGCACGTACAATGACCAAGCAAAGTAGGCATATGTCACTGAGCATGACCAAAGAATGTCACTATGTGTTGTCAACTTTGACAGCTCATAACACGAGTCACAAATGGTCAGAGGGGGAAACAATGGTTTGCGAATACTAGTTATTGACTAGCAAGTACAAAGACATTCAATATGTAGTGGCATAGTGTGGCTACCATGCACAGTGACCAACCAAAGTATGCATATGTCGCAAACCATGACCAAAGAATTCCACTTCATGTGGTCAACGTTGAAAACTCACAACAAGAGTCACAGATAGTCAGAGAGGTTAACAATGGTTTGGGAACACTAGCTATCAACTAGAAAGCACAAATACCTTCAATACGTAGTGACACGGCGTGGAAACCAGGTATAGTGACAAATGCAAAGTAGGCATATGCCACTAACCATGACCAAAAGGATTTCACTGTGTGTGGTCAACATTGAAAACTCATAACACGAGTCACAAATGGTAAGAGGGAAAAACAATGTGTTGGGAACACTACTTACAAATTAGCAAGTACAAAGACCTTCAACAAGTAGTGGCACGGTGTGACTAGCGTGCACAGTGACCAACCAAAGGACGCATACGTCACTGACTATGACCAAAGGAGTCCACTATGTGTGGCCAACATTGACAACTCATAACACGAGTCACAAATGGTCAGTGGGAGAGACAATGGTTTGGGAACCCTATGTATTGACTAGAAAGGACTAAGAACTTCAGTTAGTAGTGGCATGGTGTGGCTACTATGCACACCGAACAACCAAACTGGGCTTATGTCACTGACCATGACCAAAGAATTTCAATATGGGTGGTCAACGTTCACAATCTATAACAGGAGTCACAAATGGTCAGAGGGGGGAACAATGGTTTCGGAATATTAGTTTTCAACTAGCAAGTACAACAACCTTCAATAAGTAGTAGCATGGTGTGGCTATCATGCACAATGAACGACCAAAGTAGGCATATGTTCTGCCTTTGACCAAAGAAACCCGCTGTGTGTGGTCAATATTGACAACTCATAATGCGAGTCACAAATGCTCAGAGGGGGAAACGATGGTTTGGAAATACCAGGTATCAACCAGCAAGCACAAAGACCTTCAATAAGTGGTGGCAAGGTGTAGCTACCTTGTACAATGACCAACCAAAGTAGGCATATGCCACAGACCATGATCAAAGAATGTCACTATGTGTGGTGAACTTTGACAACTCATAACACGAGTCACAAATGGGCAGGGAGGGGAAAAATGGGTTGTGAATAGTAGTTATCGACTAGCAAGTACAAAGACCTTCAATATGTAGTGGCACAGTGTGGCTACCATGCACAGTGACCAACCAAAGTATGCATATGTCACTGATCATGACCAAAGAACTTCACTTCATGTGGTCAACGTTGATAACTCACAATAAGAGTCACACATAGTCGGAGGGGGTAACAATGGTTTAAGAACAGTAGCTATCAACTAGAAAGCACAAAAACCTTCAATACATAGTGATATGGCGTGGCAACCATGTACAGTGATAAACCAAAGTAGGCATATTTCACTAACCATGACCAAAAGAATTTCACAGTGTGTGGTCAACATTGAAAACTCGTAACACGAGTCACAAATGGTCAGAGGGGTAAA
This sequence comes from Penium margaritaceum, assembly GCA_023375785.1. Lineage (NCBI taxonomy): Eukaryota > Viridiplantae > Streptophyta > Zygnematophyceae > Desmidiales > Peniaceae > Penium > Penium margaritaceum. The sequence continues at coordinate 195,602 of SZWC01001517.1, forward strand.
ACAATAGGTTGGGAACACTAGTTATCAACTAGCAAATACAATGACCTTCAACAAGAAGTGGCACGGTGTGGCTAGCGTGCACAGTGACCAACCAAAGGATGCATACGTCACTGACTATGACCAAAGAAGTCCACTACGTGTGGTCAACATTGACAACTCATAACACGAGTCACAAATGGTCATAGGGAGAGACAATGGTTTGGGAACCCTATGCATCGGCTAGAAAGGACAAAGAACTTCAATAAGTAGTGGCACGGTGTGGCTACTATGCACACCGAACAACCAAACTAGGCATATGTCACTGACCGTGACCAAAGAATTTGAATATGGGTGGTCAACGTTCACAACCCATAACACGAGTCACAAATCGTCAGAGGGGGGAACAATGGTTTCGGAATATTAGTTTACAACTAGCAAGTACAACGACCTTCAACAAGTAGTAGCACGGTGTGGCTACCATGCACAATGACCGACCAAAGTAGGCATATGTACTATATTTGACCAAAGAAATCCGCTGTGTGTGGTCAACGTTGACAACTCATAATGCGAGTCACAAATGGTCAGAGGGGGAAACCATGGTTTGGAAACACCAGGTATCAACTAGCAAGCAGAAGGACCTTCAATAAGTAGTGGCACGGTGTGGCTACCATGTACAACGGCCAACCAAAGTAGGCATATGTCACTGACTATGACCAAAGAATGTCACTATGTGTGGTCAACTTTGACAACTCATGACACGAGTCACAAATGGTCAGAGGGGGAAACAATGGTTTGTGAATACTAGTTATCGACTAGCAAGTACAAAGACCTTCAATATGTTGTGGCACAGTGTGGCTACCATGCACAGTGACCAACCAAATTATGCATATGTCACTGACCAGGACCAAAGAATTTCACTTCATGTGGTCAACGTTGACAACTCACAACAAAAGTCACAGATAGTCAGAGGGGATAACAATGGTTTGGGAACACTAGCTATCAACTAGAAAGCACAAAGACCTTTAATACGTAGTGACACGGCGTGGCAATCATCTACAGTGACAAACCAAAGTAGGCATATGTCACAAACCATGACCAAAAGAACTTCACAGTGTGTGGTCAACATTGAAAACTCATAACACGAGTCACAAATGGTCGGAGGGGGAAACAATGGGTTGGGAATACTAGTTATCAACTAGAAAGTACAAAGACCTTCAACAAGTAGTGGCACGGTGTGGCTAGCGTGTACAGTTACCAACCAAAGGATGCATACGTCACTGACTGTGATTTAAGAAGTCCACTATGTGTGGTCAACACTGACAACTCATAACACGAGTCACAAATGGTCAGAGGGAGAGACAATGGTTTGGGAACCCTATGTATCCACTAGAAAGGACAAAGAACTTCAATAAGTAGTGGCACGGTGTGGCTACTATGCACACCGAAGAACCAAACTAGGCAGATGTCACTGACCATGACCAAAGAATTTCAATATGGGTAGTCAACGTTCACAACCCATAACATGAGTCACAAATCGTCGGAGGGGGAAACAATGGTTTCAGAATATTAGTTTTCAACTAGCAAGTACACCGACCTTCAATAAGTAGTGGCACGGTGTGGCTGCTATGCACAATGACCGACCAAAGTAGGCATATGTACTGCCTTTGACCAAAGAAATCCGCTGTGTGTGGTCAACGTTGACAACTCATAATGCGAATCACAAATGGCCAGAGGGGGAAACGATGGTTTGGGAACACCAGGTATCAACTAGCAAGCTCAAGGACCTTCAATAAGTAGTGGCACGGTGTGGCTTTCATGTACAATGACGAACCAAAGTAGGCATATGTCACTGATCATGACCAAAGAATGTCACTATGTGTAGTCAACTTTGACAACTCATAACACGAGTCAAAAATGATTAGAGGGGGAAACAATGGTTTGTGAATACTAGTTATCGACTAGCAAGTACAAAGACCTTCAATGTGTAGTGGCACAGTGTGGCCATCATGCACAGTGACCAACCAAAGTATGCATATGTCACTGACCAGGACCAAAGAATTCCACTTCATGTGGTCAATGTTCACAACTCACAATAAGAGTCACAGATAGTCAGAGGGGTTAAAAACGGCTTGGGAACACTAGCTATCGACTAGAAAGCACAAAGACCTTCAATATTACTGACACGGCGTGGAAACCATGTACAGTTTCAAATCAAAGTAGGCATATGCCACTAACCATGACCAAACGAATTTGACAGTGTGTGGTCAACGTTGAAAACTCATTTCACGAGTCCCAAATGGTCAGAGGGGGAAACAATGGGTTGGGACCACTAGTTATCAACTAGCAAGTACAAAGACCTTCAACAAGTAGGGTCACGGTGTGGCCAGCGTGCACAGTGACCAACCAAAGGATGCATACGTCACTTGCTATGACCAAAGAAGTCCACTTTGTGTGGTCAACATTGACAACTCATAACACGAGTCACAAATGCTAAGAGGGAGAGATAGTGGTTTGGGAACCATATGTATCGACTAGAAAGGACAAAGAACTTCAAAAATTAGTGGCACGGTGTGGCTACTATGCACACCGAACAACCAAACTAGGCATATGTCACTGACCATGACCAAAGAATTTCAATATGGGTGGTCAACATTCACAACCCATAACACCAGTCACAAATGGTCAGAGGGAGAGACAATGGTTTGGGAACCCTATGTATCCACTAGAAAGGACAAAGAACTTCAAAAATTAGTGGCACGGTGTGGCTACTATGCACACCGAACAACCAAACTAGGCATATGTCACTGACCATGACCAAAGAATTTCAATATGGGTGGTCAACATTCACAACCCATAACACCAGTCACAAATGGTCAGAGGGGGAAACAATGGCTTCGGAATATTAGTTTTCATCTAGCAAGTATAACTTCCTTCAATAAGTAGTAGCACGGTGTGGCTACCATGCACAATGACCAGCCAAAGTGGGCATATGTACTGCCTTTGACCAAAGAAATCCGCTGTGTGTTGTCAACGTTGACAACCCTTAATGCGAGTCACAAATAGTCAGAGGGGGAAACGATGGTTTATGAATACTAGTTATTGACCAGAAAGTACAAATACCTTTAAAATGTAGTGGCATAGTATGGCTATCATGCACAGTGACCAACCAAAGTATGCATATGTCACTGACCATGACCAAAGAATTTCACTTCATGTGGTCAACGTTGGCAACTCAAGACAAAAGTCACAGATAGTCAGAGGGGATAAAAATGGTTTGGGAACACTAGCTATCAACTAGAAAGCACAAAGACGTTCAATACGCAGTGACACAGCGTAGCAACCATGTACAGTGACAAACCAAAGTAGGCATATGCCACTAACCATGACCATACGAATTTCACAGTGTGTGGTTAACATTGAAAACTCATAACACGAGTCACAAATGGTCAGAGGGGGAAACAAATGGGTTGGTAACACTAGTTATGAACTAGCAAGTACAAAGACCTTTAACAAGTAGTGGCACGGCGTGGCTAGCGTGCACAGTGACCAACCAAAGGATGCATACGTCACTGACTATGACCAAAGAAGTCCACTATGTGTGGTCAAAGTTGACAACTCATAACACGAGTCACAAATGGTCAGAGGGAGATAAAATGGTTTGGGAAACCTATGTATCGATTGGAAAGGACAAAGAACTTCAGGACGTAGTGGCACTACTCTGGCACAAATCTGGCACAGTTTTGGCACAACTCTGGCACAACTCTGGCACAACTCTGGCACAACTCTGGCACAA
>SZWC01001518.1:0-22105 GCA_023375785.1 Penium margaritaceum
ATATACACACACACACACACACACACACACACACACACACACACACACACACACACACACACACACACACACACACACACACACACACACACACACACACACACACACACACACACACACACACACACACACACACACACACACACACACACACACACACACACACACACACACATACACACACATTCACATACACACTCATTCACTCACTCAGTAACTCACTGACTCACTCACTCACTCACTCACTCACTCACTCACTCACTCACTCACTCACTCACTCACTCACTCACTCACTCTGGAGACGTTCGGTGCTTTTTCCCGCGGCCTAGGGGGAGTGTTACGGTCTTCTAGTGAGGCATCAGAGCGACGACTGGAGAGACAAGCCGGCACACACCGGATGGCACGGCCCCTTCGGGCCCTGCTGAAGCAGAGGGTGGCGGTAGCCTTGCAGAGAGCGCAGGCACAGTAGATCAGATGCTGCGCATTGGAGTGGGCCCAGGACGAGGCGTTTGAGGCAGATGTGGCCCGTGCCCGGCGGGCGCTACTCGACCGTTTCGAGGGCCCATCGGAGGCCAACCTGTGCGTTGTGTGCCGAGAGTAGAGGAGTGGTCTGTGGGGTCAGGTTGTTAGTATCATTCCAGTTTACCTCGTACGGCCTTCAAGGTTCAAGGGAGCTCTGACTATTGTTCTGATCATCAGGAGTTGGAGTATCTTTGGCCTTGAACCACCTTTCGCATGGTCCGGCACTGCTCATCGATTTCCTGTCTCTGTCTTCCTCTAGGTTGTAGAGAGTTTTTCATGGTCCAAAACCTCTTCTCTTGCCCCCGTATAAACTATTTCCATTCATTAATGAGTTTAAACTCACTCACTCACTCACTCACTCACTCACTCACTCACTCACTCACTCACTCACTCACTCACTCACTCACTCACTCACGCACGCACTCACTCACTCACTCACTCACTCACTCAGTCATTCACTCGCTTACTCACTCACTCACTCACTCACTCACTCACTCACTCACTCATTCACTCACTCAACCACTCACCCACTCACTCACTCACTCACTCACTCACTCACTCACTCACTCACTCACTCACTCACTCACTCACTCACTCACTCACTCACTCACTCACTCACTCACTCACTCACTCACTCATGATAAGTTGACGCAATGGACCAGGTTGGCACTTTGATGCAAAGTGAGGTCCTAAATTTCCAGGTGCATAAGAGTTGTGTTAGGGAGGCTATTCTTGAGGCCTCGTCGGAGGAGGACAAGGTAGCGGAGGGTAAGTGATTGGTGGATGCGCGGATGGCAGGAGTGATATGACAGGGGTGACAGGAGGATCCTAAGTGTCAATTCCACAGATAGGCAAATGGGGAGCATGGGGCTTTCAGTTTCCGTGATAGGAATAGTGTGTGAATGGGTGGTCCCTACAGAATGGGTGGTCCCTACAGACAGAGAGAGGGAAGCCATGGTTGACTGACGAGAGGGTACAATAGTGAGTGGTGAGATAGGAGAGCATGGAGATAAGATGAAGTCCTATCCAACCAAACGGTGGGCTCTCTCGTGATGGAGGCTATCTCCACCACTTGGAATTGAGGCAGTCATTTGGAAATGAATCCAGCAACTACTCGAGCATGCTGCCTGAAAAAATCGTCTCCTAGCTAGTCCCAAAGACTGGAGTATTCAACGGTAAACCTTCCATCATAGTGTGAACTGCTGCAAAGTAGAGGCACAATGTGCCGACAACTTCAATGTATGGTACCAAACAAGATACAGTATGAACCAATAATCTGACCGATCAAAACAATTTACAGAATGTCTTCTTGATTTGCTTATGTTTTGACTTACAAACGGTTGTATAACAAAGTGGAATGTGTCAAGTGTGTTGTTTTGAATCTTTCCAAGGCTAGCCTTTTCTTTCTTGACGAAGCGTTTGACTCCCTTTGATCGCATGCCGACCGTCATTTGGTGTTTCAAATCTGCGAAGTGAAGCAAAACAATGGTTGAATCTCGTGAAGTGACCATTGCTATTTTGTTTTTGTTTCTTGCCATGGCGTCCGACCACGTGTGCAAGAGACGGCATTTTGAAAGAGGCGGTTCATTGTGACAGCCTGCCGACGCTCATGGCTCGGCTTGAGTTACCTCATGAAAAGTTGTGTTGCGTCATGCAGCCTATAGGCTCAGGCCCTCACCACTTTGACCACTGACACCGTGTTGGCTTTCACTTCATTTTGGCAAAGTGCCAGCTGACTAACATTGCGAGCGTGAACCACGTGTGCTCGCTGCATCTAAGCCAGCTGCCCCTCCACATGCAGGGGACCTGGTAGGCCGAGAAAACAGCTCCTGGTTCTTCCCCCCTCCGTTGCTCAATCAGTGTCAACAGTGCCCACAGAGACGAGCGACCTGCAGGAGAGCATTTACGAGTGACCCCCTCTTTGCAAGGGGAGATTAGTCGTCTTCACTGTTGACTTTTGCAAGCGGTGTTGAGGGTGCTGATGAGACAAAGCTGACAAAGCAACAGCACATGACAATGATTCTGATGAAGAAATGCACGACGACAAATAAGCGGCACACGACGACGAAGCAGCATCAACCGCATCTCTGACGCTTTCCACTGAGATCATTCCAGATGAATGCTGTGAGGTTCTCAACCGCACAGTACCTGAAGCTTTAATGGAGGAGCGCACCGGTGATTTCATTACTGATGAGGCTGTCCTTGAAGCTGGCGCAATCAGTGATATGTTGCAGCTGCCACCTCAACCGTCAACGCCAGAAACTTATTTTTCCACCAAGTCCACCACAAAATGCAGGCAATACATGGACATGGAAATACATGGACTGGTATGGAGTGGGCCACGTGCTCATCATCCATACCACTTGGACCAAGAGCATCTTCAAAGCAGTGATGCATCTCTGCCTACACTACCGCATGACCCACCAGCCGTGATTCTATCACAAAATGGCTCCATTGATGGTGCGGAGCAGGTACAAGCCAGCAACCTGGTTTCGACGTGGGTGACAACGTCTACCACTTGCGCAAGGCCTTATCCGGCTTGAAACAATCACCAAGGTGCTCGAAACAAGAGAACACACACTAACACATGCCCGTTCAATGTAGAGTGACGCCGACCTGTCCCTCTTTCTCAAACGAACAGCTGAGAGCTTCACCGCCATCCTGGTCTACGTGGACGACCTCTTGATTGGGTCTCCTTCTATGGACGTCGTGAAGGAGGCCAAGGCAGTCCTTTAAGCTGCCTACAGGATGAAGGACCTTGGTCCTCCAACTGTGTTTCTCATGATGCAGGTCGTACGTGATAGTCAGCGACGGACACTCATGATGCATCAAGCACGCTCACTCGCGTTGTGGGGGAGCGGTTTGCTGACCTCCTTGGTACATTTCCCACAGCCTCAATCCCGATCACACCCGACGGGTAGGATGCTCTAAAGCTGGATGATCTAGCACAGCTGGGGGGGACAATGGACGTGATTCTTTACTTGTGCCTCATTGGCTTTGTGATGTATTTGACCACTACCACAAGACCCGACATGGCCTTTACCATCAACCTCCTTGCACAGTTCTCACAACATCCTTGGGCGAGAGCCCTTCAAGTGGCTATGCGAGAGGTGCAGTACGTACTCTCCACAACATACCTCAGACTCTGCTTTCGATGGCATGGTTGGGTGGTAGTCAATAGCTACATAGATAGTGACTGGGTGTGGAGCCTTGATAAGAACATTCGGACAAGCTTCGTGTTCTTGTTGGGTGGCACCACTGTGCTGTGGCATAGTGGCAAGCAGGGTTGTATTACACATAGCTCATCAGAGGCTAAATATGTTGCGCTGGGGGCTAGGGCTACTGAGGCGGTGTGGTTGCAGCGTCTATTTCATGAGTTGTGTGAGTCTATGCCTTGCGTCATTTGGTGTTATGACAACCAGAGTGCTCGTGCCATTGCAGAGAGCTCTAGTGTGTTTCATGCACGCACCAAACACATTGTCATTGAGCATCACTTTGTCCATGATCTTGCAGAGTGACAAGTGATATCCGTCATCTCGGTCAACACGGACATGAAGTGTTCCTGACCAAGGGACTGGCTTGCAGAAAGTTCATGGTGGCCATACATGCTATCGGGCTTCGCCCCTTGCCTTAGAGTGGCTAAAAGTGGGGTGTGTGAGTATGGAGTATTCAGCATCTCGTTGCGCACATGTGTCAGATCAGCACGTGTATGGACATGCGAACCGTCAGGTCATGGGGAATGTTGTGGTGTGATTCGTCCCTGTCTGTTTGTACAGGTTACTGTGACCAGTCGGTCGTGTCCATGCTTGTGAAGATCCCTGATACGGACCCAGCTTGTGCCGGAGCACCAACAGGTGGTTGCTCCACCCACCAGCAGCTGCCAAACAGCTACAACGCTATCCCGAGAGCTTGCTGGGTTGCTCTGTCGTATTTCTGCAATCGCTAGAGTTTTCTCAGTGGACGACGTCTTGAGCCCGATCGACATCTTTTATGTTGTGTGTCTACTGGTCGATGCCAAACCTGTTAAGTGTGACTACTGTTCTTAAATCAAGATCGAAACCGGTCTTGATCTCGCTGGTCTTGAATTTTTCTTGTGTCGTTGTCTCATACCGCAGATCATCAAGACAATCTCGGTTGTCTCGAGCGAGACAGGACGAGACCAAGACAGCCGGGCCGCCACCTCGGTACGGTACGAGATTCTTGTACCGTACTAAGGTTTGACGGGTTGCCCGTTTACTATGCGACATGGCTCATGCCGCTGCGCAGCAATAGCATGGACGATGTGAATATGGGCGAACATCTGCCGCCGACACTGCGCATGTGGCCCGGCCCGCACGCGCAGGGCCCGGGGATTACTCAAGGACGTGTATCTGAGGTGTTGGTTTGTAAGAAAAGAACAGTGATAGACTATCAAACCGCCGATTTTCCTCTGACATTACCCTCCTTTCAGTCAATGATGCTCCGACGTATGGCACTGTCAAGTTTCTAGCCCAGATGCATCGAACTCCTGAAGCTTTTGAATGTCTCTTTGAAATGTATTGGTCTGTTTTGCATGGTTTTCGTGTACTCACCATGGTCTCCGTTACAGAAAGACTTGCACTGAGAATGAGATAAAACTAGTCTCAAGCAATCTGTTGATTCTGAAATAAAAGCATTGACATAATTTGCACATCATGGACCACGCTTCATGCACATGAGTCTGACCCCATCATGATCCTAGAAGTAAAAGCTGCTTCGGAAGGAAAAAAACATTAGAATATTTCATGAGTTTTATGGAATAGTACTTGCGAACCTGGAAAGTGGTCGTTTTGTTTTCCGTTGGAATAGGTTTCACGCAAATTCAACCGCAGCTGGCAGAGGGGACCGTACAACGACGATGATTAATGGGGTTTCCGTCGTTTATCAATGATGATGTTGTTACTTTTGTAGGCAATGGAAACTCCCTTCAGTTTCCAAAAAGTAAACTAGCCATAACAAAACCTTGATGCATCGTGTCACACTTGGCCATCGTGAACTAACCCGTCATGAAATACTTGGCCATCAAAAACTAATTGGCCATCATGAAATACTTGGACACAACGACACATGTGTCATTAATGGTCAATTTAAGGTGAGATTATATGATATTTATCTTCCTATAGAGTCTGAGACCCATGCCAAAGTTTCGTGCGTTCATAAGTTCATGCATCTACTTTCACGATGAAGCATGTCATTAATATCATGTCTTTCTTCGAAACAATTCATGTCAAATCAGGGTTCATACATTACCTACTTAAAGTGAATACAACTTCAGTGTGCATCATCCACCACATGGAAGCATACGTTTTTGGTTTGTGTGGCTTCCACCCGTCACGACTGACGCCGATGCATTATCCATATACCCAGGTTGGCGGTATATGATAGAGGAGGGCGTGACGACACGACGAGCCTCCGGAGTGTCCCGAGACTTCTCCAGCACCTACTACAGCGCCGACGAGACGCAGTAGATGCGTTCCGGTAGCCCTATTGGCTTCTCTGGAGTTAGGAGAGTTTTCTCGGTGGATTGAGACCCGTGCACCCGGTGGACTGTACCGGTGCGACGAGGAGACCCGGTGGATGTACTAGCGCTTCCGATGTTCGAAAAGCTGTTTTGGATGTCTGGATGCTGTTTTCGAGATTTTCTAGCACTGCTCGTATTTTCTCGGCGGTCGAGACCCGAGCACTCGGAGAGTTGTTCTGGTGCCTTGAGGAGACCACCGATACTGTTATAGTGGTGTACGCAGTGTGTTCTCCCCGCTGACTCGTTTGAGTTCAGCGGGGGTGACGGGGCCCGGTGCGGCTCGCTGCCGACGCCCCTACTTAAGCCCGCTAGGGGCTCATTTGTATTCTCTCCTTGTTCTTTTATATTCAACGTTCCAGACTTAGCCAAATTCTTGTCGTCTTGCATCGAACTCACACACAGAGCTCATGTTCGTTTTTGCATGGGCCTGCATGCTGTACAATATTTCCAATTTGGTATCAGAGCACAGGGGGGCGTGTGAGCAGCAGAAGCAGCAGCACTGGGCGGAACACGAAGAGAACGCTCCACGTGGTGCCACGCCGGCAGCAGCGTGAGGGAGCGCAAAACGACTGCACGTGAACGCTAGAGGGGCGGTGAGCCACGCAAAGCAACATTAGCAACTGCATCCAACACTAGCATTCGCAGCAGCTGCACAGGCAGCAGCAGCAACAGCAGTAGCAGCAACCGCTTTGCGGCGAAGCAACAGCAGCAGCAACAGCAGCTACAGCAGCGCATCAGCAAGTGTAGCAGCGGTGTCACTAGCAGCAGCACATAGCAGCAGCAGCAGCAGCCACTGTAGTAGCGGTGGCAGCAGCAGCAAGCAGTAGTGGTGGCAGCAGCAAGCGGCAGCCGCGGCAGCAACAAGCAGTAGTAGCAGCTGTTGCGCAGTTTAGCAACAGTAGTAGTAGCAGCGGAAGCAGCTGCAGTAGTGGCGGCGGCAGCATCAAGCAGCAGCAGCAGCTGCTGCGCAAAGTAGCAGCAGCAGCTGCTGCTGCTGCGCAAAGTAGCAGCAGCAGCTGCTGCGCAGAGTAGCAATAGTAGCAGCGGCGGAAGCAGCAGCAGCAGTAGCAAGCGTAGCAGCTGCACCCGCCGCTGCAGCTGCTGCTGCAGGAGGGCCTCGTAGCCCTCCTGTAAGGGCCCCCGCCCCCTCGGAGGGGCCCCCTCGACCCCCATTAGGGGGCCTCTCCGAGGGGGGGTCCGTCGGCCCCTTTCGCCCCCCTCCCCTCCTTTTGAGGGGGCCCTCGGAGGGTCCCGTCGAGCCCCTCCGAGGGGCCCCTCGGAGGGGGCCCGTCGGCTCCGTCGCCCGATGGACGGAGGGAAGGGCGGACCCCCCCTCTCGCCTCCTCACTCACTCGCTCGCTCGCTCACTTTCTCGCTCGATTTTTTTTGCGAGCGAGCAAGGAGTTAAGGGGGGGACCTGACATCACCCCCTCGTTTTTTTTATCCCCCCCCAATCCTGACCTGCCCCCTTTCTAGGGAGCAATCCAGAACCGAGTGACGGTCAAACCCGGGGTGAGCAGAAAGAAGCAAAAAAAAAGAAAAGGAGGGACGGGGGTGAGGGCAAGAGGAGGGGAGAGTGAGATAGAGAATAAAAAAAGGGGTGGCTGAGGGTACAAAAAAAAGGGGAATTGTCCAACTACTACCGCCGCAGCAGTAGCATCTTTCATAGCAGCAATAGCAGTATCAGGCGGAGTTACAACAACTACATAGTGTGGCAGCTCCGCCCGCACTTGCTTTTTCGCCTTCTCAGCCGATAGTGGATTGTGCATCGTCGGTGATCTCCGCTTCGAGACGCGTCCTAGACCAGCGTCTTCCTGGGGCCCGTGGATTGGTGTGCGCACATCACTCCGTAGGATCGACGGCGGATTCGAATCTTTCCATCTCCGAGAGATGGGGCGTCTACCGTTTAGAGCAGCAGCGACACCTGCAGCCGCCACCCCTTCTCGTCTTGGAGCAGTCTTCGCTCTATTAGTGGCAGCAGCATTAGTAGCCGCAGTTAGTCAGACTCTAGTCTCCGGGCGTGCTGTGGTAGTGCAGCTCATCCCATCTGGTCACGTTTGCTGACCCGGAAGCCGTGACCTCCAGGAGTGACAGTACCTACTGGCCTCGTTCTCTCTCGTGGCTTGGTGTTTACCACCGGGAGTAGGTGCCCTTGGTACCTATCCATCGTGCAGCGCACGAGATGAGTGCGCGGACATCTGAGCAGACGCCCTCGCGTTCGCCTATTACTACTGTGGTGATGGACGTCATGGTTGGCGTCGTTATTGGATGCACCCTCCTGGTTGGCATCCACCTTGGCTTCAGCCTCGTCCGAGCATGCGTCCTCCACAGCATGCGAATCTGCCACCATTGGTAGATCCCCTAGCTGGACCTCTGGTGACCATATTCGTCGAGATCCACGGCCTAAGGCAGATGGTGCAGCGGCTTTGTGACCTCGTTGTCACCGAGTGTGCTTTTTCTCTTAGTTCATCAACGGCCTCCTTTATCTCATCTCCTTCATCCTCTCCTCCTTCCTCATCCGATGGTGTCCCTGTAGCTCCACCTATCAGCCAGTCCCCGACTGCCACCATCCTTTTGATCCTCCACTCTGCTGCGACCACGACGCCACCTCGCGATGACATGTCCTCATGCAGTCCTTCCAATCGAGTGACCCCGCGACGTCGGCGTCAGCGCTCCGCACGCCGTACTCGCGCCGATTTTGATACATCCTACACCTCCTTGGCTTCCGTTGCTGTACCTGTCGAGAGGGAGTGTGGTCACTGCGCATTGTCTGTTGTGACCGTAGCGACAAGATCCGCAGTCGCGCCAGGCCGTGGTGCCCGAGCGTCCGCTCAAGCAGACTCAGATGATACGGTGACAACACATGGTGTGGAATCTGATCCCGACATGACGTTCATGGTGGAGACTTGCCTGTCATCGTCCGGGCCAGATCCATATCCTCCACAGCAGCAGGTGACATCAGGTGGAGAGCAGGCACGGCGTCCCTGGATGATGCCACTCGCCGCTCCGTCCGGTGGAGGCGCAGGGGTGGCACAGGAGTCCCGTACGGATCGGGATGCATCTACCGGAATTTTGGGGGAGAGTGTGCAGACAACTCACACCAGTCCGGCACGTGTTGGAGTACTTGGGACGTGCATGTCATCGAGGTCGACATCTACGCTGGAGCAGCAGTCGGACATTCTGCAGCAGCAGGTTGCATCAGGAGGAGTGCAGGTCTCGCGTGCCTTGGCGGTGCCACTCGCGACTCTGATCGCTAACGACCTGGTGGTGGCACAAGAGTATCGTGCGGATCGGGATGTCCCATACGGATTTCCGGGGGCGTTGGCGCACGGGACTCACACCAGCCCGACACCGGTCGCAGTGCATGAGCAGAGTCGGCCGGCTGGTCTTTCAGAGGTTGAGGCATTCTTGAGAGCAGCAGTTCTGAGAGATGTCATCTGCGCTACCTGAGGACCAGCTTCAGCATGAGGAGTCGTCCCTGTTCCTATAGTCTCTGGGTTCCTGTACACATGACGAAGCAGCGACATACATGACGGAGTCTGATCGGTAACGACCTGGTGGTGGCACAAGAGTATCGTGCGGATCGGGATGTCCCATACGGATTTCCGGGGGCGTTGGCGCACGGGACTCACACCAGCCCGACACCGGTCGCAGTGCATGAGCAGAGTCGGCCGGCTGGTCTTTCAGAGGTTGAGGCATTCTTGAGAGCAGCAGTTCTGAGAAATGTCATCTGCGCTACCTGAGGACCAGCTTCAGCATGAGGAGTCGTCCCTGTTCCTATAGTCTCTGGGTTCCTGTACACATGACGGAGCAGCGACATACATGACAGAGTCTGATGGTGGTCCTCACTCTATGATCGAGCAAATAGCAGCGAACAGCCTTCCCGACAAGACAGTGCGTGAGCGCCAGCTGCGCTTGCTAGTCGCCTTGACGGGCATTGTTGAGCCGGAGTCCTGTACACATGTGTCCACTACGGAGGCAGTCCAGGACACTGGAGCACATCCGTACACGCACATAGAGTCACATCGTCAGCATGAGCTGGGTTCTGCCCCCTCGTTTTCACCTGTTAGTGACCCTACTGATCACATCGACGCCGAGAGTGGTAGTACCTGCACGGACGACATTTCCACATGCTCTAGAGACTCTGACACTCCTCCTTCTCCTTCTCCCTTGGCATGCGGCCCTCACTCCTCGTATGACAGACACAAGTTGTGGTGTGGATGAGACACCTGCAGCTGCATCCGATGTTCCAGCGTCTCAGCTCATTGCGAGTTTGTTTGACCTCCAGGAGGATGCAGCAGCACTGGCTCCATCGTCTTCAGCAGCAGAGATGCAGATAGAGCTGTACTCGGTAGATCTACAGTCTGCATGTGTAGCATCCAGTGAGGTTGAGTTTATGCTACGTGAGGCAGACGTGGGCCATCTCCACATGTCTGAGGCAGATTACGCCGACCTGCAAGAGCGTGTAGTGATACTGCAGCGGGAGATGATGACAGCACGTGAGCGATTCTCAAAGGAGGGGAGCATCACTACTATCAGCACGAGCCTTCCACCACCAGCATCTCGCACATCCATACTCGCGGAGGATCTTATAGCAGCTCTGAGTATGACATTCAACGGAGACACAACCATAGGAGAGCTGAGCGTACCTTCACTTTCCTCCATCGTCGCTCCTATCAACTCCTTCATCGTTCCTCCTTGTGCGGCTGCCATCACGCACCTTCATCCACCCGACTCAGCTACTCCTCCATCGTCACCTTCGTCCATGAGTGGTGACCCGATTCGTCGCTCCAGCCCTCGTCCTCTGGCAGTACACCCTTGTGCCTCAGGGTGTTCTATCCCGTATCGGAGGCCAGCTCTACCACTTCATCCACGCACGCGTGCTGCACGTCCATTCCCTTTCCTCAGGCGTACACAGATGCATCGCGGCAGAGCGGAGATAGGAGAGACTGTAAGTTGGGACCCTTGGCAGTCACGCGAGGACTGGTACACCCCAGATGATGCAGTTGCAACGTGAGGAGTCGTAGCCAGAGACACCACTTCGTCTTTGAGGGAGGGAGCCGACTCGCACATGACAGGGTGAGCTATCTCTCCATGATGGATACACCACATGAATCATCGCCCAGGATCTGTTCAGCTACGATATCAGTATCTCCATCGAGGACATCGCTGCCAGGTTCATCTGCCCAGGGGGAGTGTTGTGTGGACCTCGACCTGACGCGACATCATGGGAGATGCATGGCGAGGTCCATACGCTACTGTGAGCATCTACAGCATCCGGCGTGTGTCTCATGCTACGTGCCTGCACAACTGCATGTAAATGGTAGCACACTATTGGTCGAGACCCGGACACTTGGTACGTTGTACCAGTGTCACGAGGAGACCATGTGATCATGTGTCGTGGTGTGTGGCTATACTGCGTGTGGCATGTGCATGCGAGCTGGACCGCTCTTAGTGGTCGAGACCCGGACACGTGGTGAGTTGCACCCGTGTTACAAGGAGATGTACCCATGATCCTGTGTTTGGATGATGATGCTATTGTGTTGGATTGCTTGTAGCGGTCGAGACCCAGGCACTGGTACCGCCAGCGTCACGAGGAGACCATCTTGTCGTCTGACATGTGTATGATGTGCATTACACTGGTTTGTGCGCGTGTGCATCACTCCTCTCATGGTCGAGACCCAGACACTTGGTGAGATGTACCAGTGTCGAGGGATACCTTCGATGGGTAGCAGATCAGTGTGTGTGTGGTTTACTTGTACACATTGTGGTTTGGCATACGTCGTTGTTCCGTGCTTTCGTTCATTTGTTCTGGCGTGGATGGTTATGTCAGCCAGGGGGAATGTTGGTTTGTGTGGCTTCCACCTATCACGACTGACGCCGATGCATTATCCATATACCCACATTGGCGGTATATGATAGAGCAGGGCGTGACGACACGACGAGCCTCCGGAGTGTCCCGAGACTTCTGCAGCACCTACTACAGCGCCGGCGAGACGCGGTCGATGCGTTCCGGTAGCCCTGTTCGCTTCTCCGGAGTTAGGAGAGTTTTCTCGATGGGTTGAGACCCGCGCATCCGGTGGACTGTACCGGTGCGACGAGGAGACCCGGTGGCTGTACTAGCGCTTCCGATGTTCGGAAAGTTGTTTTGGATGTCTGGACGTTGTTTTTGAGATTTTCTAGCACTGCTCGTATTTTCTCGGCGGTCGAGACCCGGGCACTCGGAGAGCTGTTCCGGTGCCTCGAGGAGACCACCGTTACTGTTACAGTGGTGTACGCAGTGTGTTCTCCCCGCTGACTCGTTTGGGTTCAGCGGGGGTGACGGGGCCCGGTGCGACTCGCTGCCGGCGCCCCTTCTTAAGCCCGCTAGGGGCTCATTTGTATTCTCTCCTTGTTCTTTTATATTCAGCGTTCCAGACTTAGCCAAATTCTTTTTGTCTTGCATCGCACTCACACACAGGGCTCATGTTCGCCTTGCATGGGCCTGCATGCCCTAGAATATTTCCAATTTAAGTTTTTACCTGTCTCAACAAACAATGAACAAGAACTAAGAAAGCATCCAATTTATTTGCCTCAAAGAACAATGTGGACATTATACATGGATGCTCATCCTCTTTGTTTGGTGGTATGACCATATGGGGAGGATAACATAAAAATCAGAATTTTTTGCCCCTCTCTGGTGAGAATACTGTGTTAGAACCCTCAAAAACCTAGAAACAAGGTCGAGATTTGTCAAGGGAAAATCAAATTCAATACAAGATCAAGACTCATGAAGTGTACATTGATACAAGATCGTGACAGTCTCGTTCGTATAATGCAGTATGAGACATCTCGTTTCGAATGGTTCGAGATATGAGTTCCAGATCGAGACATCTTGTCTCCATCTCAATTCAAGGACATTACGAGTGATCAGTCGTAACATCCGGCCCAAAAATTTGCATCTCTACGTTCAGACGGTGTTGCGTTTAGATTCCTTTGCACACAGTTGTGACCAAAACATTGATTTTTGGCCGATTATAGAACAAACTGACACTGCCGCGTGCATCACCCATTGTGGGTCGCGACTAGTATTTATGCCGTGTGCTTGTAAATTGACATTCCTCTCTACGTTACTAAGCTATTGGAGCTTATGAGACTTTGTACATCTCCCTCACCTAACCCTTGTTGTTTCTTGCACCTGCTTGCTTGCTAGTGCGCGAGCTAACTAGACAGTGTCGCCACGTCAACAACAATAAGGCTAGGAAGCTTCCCAGTAGTCGAGAGAAAATCTCACATAAGCCATAGCAATTGGAAGTATTTTAGGGCATGTAGGCCCATGCAATAACGAACATGAGCTCTGTGTGTGAGTGCGATGCAAGACGGCAAGAATTTGGTTAAGTCTGGAACGTTGAATATAAAAGAACAAGGAGAGAGTACAAATGAGCCCCTAGCGTGCTTAAGTAGGGGCGCCGGCAGCTAGCCGCACACGGCCCCGTCACCCCCGCTGGGCCCAAACGAGTCAGTGGGGAGAACACACTACGTACACCACGATAAAAATAACGGTGGTCTCCTCGAGGCACCGGAACAGCTCTCCGAGTGCCCGGGTCTCGACCACCGAGAAAATAGGAGCAGTGCCAGAAAATCTCATAATCAACGTCCAGACATCTCACATGGCTTTCCGAACATCGGAAGCGCTAGTACAGTAACCGGGTCTCCTCGTCGCACCGGTATAGTCCACCGGGTGTGCGGGTCTCAATCCACTGAGAAAACTCTCCTAGCTCCCGACAAGCCCACAGGACTACCGGAACGCATCGACCGCGTCTCGTCGGCACTGTCGTACGTGCTGGAGAAGTCTTGGGACACTCCGAAGGCCTGTCGTGTCGTCACGCTCTCCTCCACCATATACCCCCAATGTGGGTATATGGGTAATCCATCAGCGTCGGTCGTGACGGGTGGAAGCCACACAAACCAACACTCCCCCTGGCTGACATGGCCGTCAACGCCGGAAGAAAGTGAGCCAAGGCACGGAACAACAGCGTATGGCAATGATAATATGCATGAGTGAACTCACACACACACACACACACACACACACACACACACACACACACATCTGCTATTCATCTAGGGTCTCCCTGGACACTGGCACAACCCACCAAGTGTCTGGGTCTCGACCATGAGAGGAGTGATGCACACGCACACAAACCAGTGTAATGTAATGCACATCATACACATGTCAGACGACAAGATGGTCTCCTCGTGACACTGGCGGTACGAGGGCCCGGGTCTCGACCGCTACGAGCAATCCAACACAATAGTATCATCATCCAAACACAGGATCATGGGAGGACCTCCTCGTAACACGGGTGCAACGCACCACGTGTCCGGGTCTCGACCACCAGGTCGCATGCACATGCCACACACAGTATAGCCACACAACAAGACACACGATCACATGGTCTCCTCGTGACACTGGCGGTACGAGGGCCCGGGTCTCGACCGCTACGAGCAATCCAACACAATAGTATCATCATCCAAACACAGGATCATGGGAGGACCTCCTCGTAACACGGGTGCAACGCACCACGTGTCCGGGTCTCGACCACCAGGTCGCATGCACATGCCACACACAGTATAGCCACACAACAAGACACACGATCACATGGTCTCCTCGTGACACTGGCGGTACGAGGGCCCGGGTCTCGACCGCTACGAGCAATCCAACACAATAGTATCATCATCCAAACACAGGATCATGGGAGGACCTCCTCGTAACACGGGTGCAACGCACCACGTGTCCGGGTCTCGACCACCAGGTCGCATGCACATGCCACACACAGTATAGCCACACAACAAGACACACGATCACATGGTCTCCTCGTGACACTGGCGGTACGAGGGCCCGGGTCTCGACCGCTACGAGCAATCCAACACAATAGTATCATCATCCAAACACAGGATCATGGGAGGACCTCCTCGTAACACGGGTGCAACGCACCACGTGTCCGGGTCTCGACCACCAGGTCGCATGCACATGCCACACACAGTATAGCCACACAACAAGACACACGATCACATGGTCTCCTCGTGACACTGGCGGTACGAGGGCCCGGGTCTCGACCGCTACGAGCAATCCAACACAATAGTATCATCATCCAAACACAGGATCATGGGAGGACCTCCTCGTAACACGGGTGCAACGCACCACGTGTCCGGGTCTCGACCACCAGGTCGCATGCACATGCCACACACAGTATAGCCACACAACAAGACACACGATCACATGGTCTCCTCGTGACACTGGCGGTACGAGGGCCCGGGTCTCGACCGCTACGAGCAATCCAACACAATAGTATCATCATCCAAACACAGGATCATGGGAGGACCTCCTCGTAACACGGGTGCAACGCACCACGTGTCCGGGTCTCGACCACCAGGTCGCATGCACATGCCACACACAGTATAGCCACACAACAAGACACACGATCACATGGTCTCCTCGTGACACTGGCGGTACGAGGGCCCGGGTCTCGACCGCTACGAGCAATCCAACACAATAGTATCATCATCCAAACACAGGATCATGGGAGGACCTCCTCGTAACACGGGTGCAACGCACCACGTGTCCGGGTCTCGACCACCAGGTCGCATGCACATGCCACACACAGTATAGCCACACAACAAGACACACGATCACATGGTCTCCTCGTGACACTGGCGGTACGAGGGCCCGGGTCTCGACCGCTACGAGCAATCCAACACAATAGTATCATCATCCAAACACAGGATCATGGGAGGACCTCCTCGTAACACGGGTGCAACGCACCACGTGTCCGGGTCTCGACCACCAGGTCGCATGCACATGCCACACACAGTATAGCCACACAACAAGACACACGATCACATGGTCTCCTCGTGACACTGGCGGTACGAGGGCCCGGGTCTCGACCGCTACGAGCAATCCAACACAATAGTATCATCATCCAAACACAGGATCATGGGAGGACCTCCTCGTAACACGGGTGCAACGCACCACGTGTCCGGGTCTCGACCACCAGGTCGCATGCACATGCCACACACAGTATAGCCACACAACAAGACACACGATCACATGGTCTCCTCGTGACACTGGCGGTACGAGGGCCCGGGTCTCGACCGCTACGAGCAATCCAACACAATAGTATCATCATCCAAACACAGGATCATGGGAGGACCTCCTCGTAACACGGGTGCAACGCACCACGTGTCCGGGTCTCGACCACCAGGTCGCATGCACATGCCACACACAGTATAGCCACACAACAAGACACACGATCACATGGTCTCCTCGTGACACTGGCGGTACGAGGGCCCGGGTCTCGACCGCTACGAGCAATCCAACACAATAGTATCATCATCCAAACACAGGATCATGGGAGGACCTCCTCGTAACACGGGTGCAACGCACCACGTGTCCGGGTCTCGACCACCAGGTCGCATGCACATGCCACACACAGTATAGCCACACAACAAGACACACGATCACATGGTCTCCTCGTGACACTGGCGGTACGAGGGCCCGGGTCTCGACCGCTACGAGCAATCCAACACAATAGTATCATCATCCAAACACAGGATCATGGGAGGACCTCCTCGTAACACGGGTGCAACGCACCACGTGTCCGGGTCTCGACCACCAGGTCGCATGCACATGCCACACACAGTATAGCCACACAACAAGACACACGATCACATGGTCTCCTCGTGACACTGGCGGTACGAGGGCCCGGGTCTCGACCGCTACGAGCAATCCAACACAATAGTATCATCATCCAAACACAGGATCATGGGAGGACCTCCTCGTAACACGGGTGCAACGCACCACGTGTCCGGGTCTCGACCACCAGGTCGCATGCACATGCCACACACAGTATAGCCACACAACAAGACACACGATCACATGGTCTCCTCGTGACACTGGCGGTACGAGGGCCCGGGTCTCGACCGCTACGAGCAATCCAACACAATAGTATCATCATCCAAACACAGGATCATGGGAGGACCTCCTCGTAACACGGGTGCAACGCACCACGTGTCCGGGTCTCGACCACCAGGTCGCATGCACATGCCACACACAGTATAGCCACACAACAAGACACACGATCACATGGTCTCCTCGTGACACTGGCGGTACGAGGGCCCGGGTCTCGACCGCTACGAGCAATCCAACACAATAGTATCATCATCCAAACACAGGATCATGGGAGGACCTCCTCGTAACACGGGTGCAACGCACCACGTGTCCGGGTCTCGACCACCAGGTCGCATGCACATGCCACACACAGTATAGCCACACAACAAGACACACGATCACATGGTCTCCTCGTGACACTGGCGGTACGAGGGCCCGGGTCTCGACCGCTACGAGCAATCCAACACAATAGTATCATCATCCAAACACAGGATCATGGGAGGACCTCCTCGTAACACGGGTGCAACGCACCACGTGTCCGGGTCTCGACCACCAGGTCGCATGCACATGCCACACACAGTATAGCCACACAACAAGACACACGATCACATGGTCTCCTCGTGACACTGGCGGTACGAGGGCCCGGGTCTCGACCGCTACGAGCAATCCAACACAATAGTATCATCATCCAAACACAGGATCATGGGAGGACCTCCTCGTAACACGGGTGCAACGCACCACGTGTCCGGGTCTCGACCACCAGGTCGCATGCACATGCCACACACAGTATAGCCACACAACAAGACACACGATCACATGGTCTCCTCGTGACACTGGCGGTACGAGGGCCCGGGTCTCGACCGCTACGAGCAATCCAACACAATAGTATCATCATCCAAACACAGGATCATGGGAGGACCTCCTCGTAACACGGGTGCAACGCACCACGTGTCCGGGTCTCGACCACCAGGTCGCATGCACATGCCACACACAGTATAGCCACACAACAAGACACACGATCACATGGTCTCCTCGTGACACTGGCGGTACGAGGGCCCGGGTCTCGACCGCTACGAGCAATCCAACACAATAGTATCATCATCCAAACACAGGATCATGGGAGGACCTCCTCGTAACACGGGTGCAACGCACCACGTGTCCGGGTCTCGACCACCAGGTCGCATGCACATGCCACACACAGTATAGCCACACAACAAGACACACGATCACATGGTCTCCTCGTGACACTGGCGGTACGAGGGCCCGGGTCTCGACCGCTACGAGCAATCCAACACAATAGTATCATCATCCAAACACAGGATCATGGGAGGACCTCCTCGTAACACGGGTGCAACGCACCACGTGTCCGGGTCTCGACCACCAGGTCGCATGCACATGCCACACACAGTATAGCCACACAACAAGACACACGATCACATGGTCTCCTCGTGACACTGGCGGTACGAGGGCCCGGGTCTCGACCGCTACGAGCAATCCAACACAATAGTATCATCATCCAAACACAGGATCATGGGAGGACCTCCTCGTAACACGGGTGCAACGCACCACGTGTCCGGGTCTCGACCACCAGGTCGCATGCACATGCCACACACAGTATAGCCACACAACAAGACACACGATCACATGGTCTCCTCGTGACACTGGCGGTACGAGGGCCCGGGTCTCGACCGCTACGAGCAATCCAACACAATAGTATCATCATCCAAACACAGGATCATGGGAGGACCTCCTCGTAACACGGGTGCAACGCACCACGTGTCCGGGTCTCGACCAACAGCTCGCATGCACATGCCACACACAGTATAGCCACACAACAAGACACACGATCACATGGTCTCCTCGTGACACTGGTACAACGTACCAAGTGTCCGGGTCTCGACCAACAGGGTGCTACCATCTACATGCAGCTGTGCAGGCACATAGCATGAGCCACATGCGGGATGTTGTAGATGCTCACAACAGACCATGGACCTCGCCATGCATCTCCCATGACGTCGCGTCAGGTCGAGGTCCACACAACAATAGCAACATACATCTTTGAGCAGTCTTGGAGTCCGTCAAACAGAGAGATGGGCAACAAGCCACTCCCAACACTTCGACAAGTGGAAGCCTGCACAACAAGACCCCTACTTGCGATGGTAGTATAGTATCGTCTATGGCATCACCACACCTGTTTCTTCCTACATGCACTCTAGGCAACTTTACTCGTAAGCTCTTGCCAATGTGGATTCCCATTCCTAGCACCAGTCGGAGGTCATGTGTTGTGCAAGTCTTGCGATATTACAATTTAGACTATCACTTCTGATGTTCTTGGTGCTCCCCTCACATCTCGACCTCATTCAAACTACTTCAAGTAGCCTCAAAACAAGGACTCCCTTACTCTTTGTCTCTAATTTGACTCATTGCCCCAACACCTCCATCCTTCCAACCCGCTGTCTTCCTTGGACAACGGAGACATTCTCTTCAGAGTTCTTCCGGGCACAAATCCACCCAGCACACAATCCCATTGAACACAGAATTGGAGGTAGTGATGAAACATGGAGAATCTTTTCCATTGTTGTCCAAACAAAGAGCACACACACGCACGCGCGCACACGCATTTCAGGTGCCACAAGTGCTTCACATCGCAGCCTATGCACAACATAGTACAGAGAACCGGACCACATAGTCTTGATATACAAGTCTTTCTGCCGTGCAGTATGGCACGAATTGGGGTCAGCAGAGAGCGTGTTGTCATACTGGCTGCGCAAAAGTCCCCATTCCAACATCTTCCTGAAAGCTTATGCACAAAAAAAGTACAAAGAACCTCTCTCCTCACCTTGACCTTCTCCCCACACCCACCCTTACCCCAGTCCCCTCCCCCAAACCCCACCCTTGCACCCCCCCCAGATCTCCATCCCTCCCACCCTCCCTCCATCCCGCATCCATCAAAAGCAACATTCTCCTAGCCCCCCCCCCCCCCCCAACAAAACGCCACCAATCCAGCACTAGCACCAACCACAATGAGCCATGTCAGCTTGAGCTCAATCAACAGAGCAGCAAGACAGCGCACACCTGCACAGCTCGGCAGAACCTTACAAACTCCTACCACGCGACGAGCACCTGCAGAAGAGTGCCCGTTTCACTCCGTGGCTGGGTGTGGTCGGGCGTTGGGGAGCCTAGACTTACAAGAGGGAGTGGCAAGGCAGCGGGGCCGCAGCCAAACCCACTGCAGTTCCTTGCAGCAACTCACTGACTTAGACTTCGCCGCTTTGAGCGTGCTTTTCCCGCCTTCAGCCGCGATCGAGCGAGGAGACGTGTTGGAGGTTGTTCCGTGGGTAGCGAGTTGGCATGCGGCTGCAGTTCGCTTCCAGAATGTCAGAATGTAAGGCCAAAACACCTTTGAGCGCTTTGGGCGTCCCTAGCACACTGCACGCCTGGCACACTGCATGCCTAGCACACCGCATGCCTAGCACACTGCATGCCTAGCACACTGCATGCCTAGCACACTGCATGCCTAGCACACCGCATGCCTAGCACACCGCATGCCTAGCACACCGCATGCCTAGCACACCGCATGCCTAGCACACCGCATGCCTAGCACACCGCATGCCTAGCACACCGCATGCCTAGCACACCGCATGCCTAGCACACTGCACAGTAGTATTCACAGTCAGCCGTGGCTGAGTGTGGATAGGTGTTGGAGTTGGCTGAGGGAGTAGCGAGGCGGCGTGTAGCAGCCCTTCATGTCCACCACCTCGTACTCCTGCGGCGGCGGCAACATCGACAGGACAAAAGAGTTTAATCAAAGTTATTTGGTTTCACAACTCTTCGAACAGCGGCCCTCACCATGACAAGGCGGGATTAACATTTTTCGGACTCTTCTGCAAAATGTTGAGCTGACGCCTCCGATCCCAAAGACCTGGAACAAGCCAGCGTGCAGCAGCTTTCGCCGCTAGATCATCTACTACTCGTCCTGAAGCGGTTCTATCATTCATGTCCTGTTAGGAAGAACCCTTACGTTCCACTCTGTCAATCGCAATCTCCCACCTTCACCTTAGTTAAAATCTGAGTTCCAGGTCTGAGAATTAGGTTAACGAGCCCTCACCTTCACCCAGTCAATGGGTAGCTCCGCAAAGTACGGCTCCTCGAGCGCACCCAGCAGCGTGTACCCAGCGTAGCTTCCAAGAAGCACCCCTAGCGCCACGCTCAGTCCGATGCCCACCGCGTACAGCCCACAAGCCGCGCCCACCCACACGCTCCGAAGCGCCCCCAGCCGCTCGCACACCGCCGTCACTGGCGCAAACGCCGACAGGTCAGGAGAAACCACGGCAGCAGCTGCCGCTGCTGCGCCAGCGGACTCTGCTGCACCCAGCGAGCCCAAGCCAGCAGCCTCTGCAGCAGCCTGGGCGGCGATGTTGGCAGCAAACTGTCCAGCTGTCTGCGCGGCAGCAGCAGCAGCAGCCTGAGCCGCGGCTGCAGCTTGCGCAGTAGGGTCGGTGAGGGGGCCGTATGAGGTCATCGACAGACAAGTAGGCGCTTCAAAAAGCTGAGGGAGCACAGCAGGGGTCACTGCTGCGGCGGCAGAAGGGTTGGCTGCCGAGGCTTCTGCTGTGATGGCGGCCAATGCACCTGCAGCCTCTGCCGCTGTTGCCGCTGCTGCGGAGGCTACTGTGGTCGAGGCTGCTGCTGCTGCAGGAGTAACCGCTGCTGCTATGGAAGTTGCGCAGTGCATCGCATCGCAGGCCTGAAAGACGCCCTCCATGGCGAGCGGAAACAGCGTGTACTGCAGCACGGAAGTAGCGCCGAAGTAGGACCCGCGCCAGAACCAGTGGTCGAGGTGGCGTGCGAAGCGGTTGTGACTCACGACGATCACAAACAGAACCTCCCAAATGCCTGCACTGCCGAGAAAGACGGCAAAAGAGAGGGTTTGACTTTGACCATACGCCTGAACTGCCGGTGACGACAGTGACGAGGACGACGACGACGACGACAATCTACAACAACGACGACGACGACGACGACGACGACAATCTACAACGAGGACGACGACGACGACGACGACAATCTACAACGAGGACGACGACGACGACGACGACGACAATCTACAACGA
>SZWC01001518.1:47129-72381 GCA_023375785.1 Penium margaritaceum
CTGCACCTAGAGCAACATACTCTGCCTCCAATGAGCTACGTGCAATGCAGCCTTGCTTCCTGTTGCGCCAGGACACAACGGTACCACCTAGCGGGAACACGTAACCGGTGCGACTGGGTTCATCTGGGCTCTAGGCCCAGTCGATGTCACTGTAGCCGTAAAGGACCACCGAACACTATCGGTAAAAGCAGAGTCCAAGGTACGGTGTGGGCACCACGTACCGCACCACTCGCACAGCCACGTCAAGGGCTCCAGCGCATGGTGCCTGCAAAAACTAGGCAAGGAGGTTGACGGCAAAGGCGATGTCAGGACGTGTGGTAGTGGCCAGGTACATCGGAGATCCGATGAGACGGAAGTACAAGGTCACATCCATTCTCTCCCCCAGCTGTGTGGGATCTTCCACCTTCAGGGAATCCTACCCGTCAGATGTGAGAGGTGTGCAGGCCGTGGGCACTGCACCAAGGAGGTCGCTGAAGCGCTTCCCCACAACGCATCCGTATCGGGCCTGATGCAGCAGTAGCCTCCGACGCCTGCGGTCTCGCACGATCTCCATGCCAAGAAACACCGCTGCAAGACCAAGGTCCTTCATCTTATAGGCAGTCTGGAGGACAGCCTTGGCCTCCTTCACGTCCTTTAGTGAAGGAGACGGGATTAGAAGGTTGTCGACATAGACCAAGATGGCGGTTAATCGCTTAGGCGTCCGTTGGATAAAGAGAGAGGGACCTGCCTCGCTCTGTACATATCCCGCACGAGTCAGGGTGCCAGTGATCTCCTCGTTCCAACGCCGAGGAGACTGCTTCAGGCCGTACAAGGACTTGCGCAAGCACCAGACCTTGTCACCGTCCTCAAAGCCAGGTGGCTGCGCCACGTAAATCTCCTCATCCAGAGAGCCATGGAGGAACGCATTGTTCACATCCATCAGGTGCAGTTCCTTGTCATGCTGAGCCACTATACCGAACAGAGCTCGAGCTGAGGTCATGCGGCGGACGGGGGCAAAGGAGTCAGTGTAATCAATGCCCTTGAGATGAGAGTACCCCCTGATGACCAAGCACGGCTTGTGGCGTTCTAGTGAGCCATCCGGCTTCCCTTTCTTGCGAAAGACCCACTTGACCTGAATAGCCTTCCTCCCAGGTGGAATGTTGACTAGCTCATAAACTCCGTGCTCTCGGATGGTGCGAAGCTCATCCTCGTACGCAGCACACCAAGCGTCAGCATCTGATGATGAGAGAGCTTCCCTCAATGTGCCCAGGTGAGGCGCCATAGAGGGAGAGCTCTGCGTGGCAAGAACACACGCCTTAGTGCTAGGGCTGATAACCACAAGATCAGCTGCTGCATCACAAGCGATATGAAACTCACGAGTGACGAGATCATGCCCTACGGTTCGCGTTGGATGTACCTTTGTATACTTAGTGCGGACACTCAGGCCTAGGGCCTTTATGCCGACATCACCACTCGCAATGCTGCGAGTGGAGCATTTGGGTACGCAACCAGACACTCGCTGGACTCCGGAGTCCAATGGTCGAAGACGACCACCAGGCTCACGTGAGTAACCAGGGCTCAAGGGGCATACCTCAGGCTCAAAGACAGGCACGACCACAATTGGTGAGGGCTGAGGCAAAGGATCTGGTGATGTCATGTGAGGAGATGCGTGTGTGAGAGACAGGGAACTCGGTGTGATAGTAGGAGCAGGTGAGGCAGGCCCACGCAAAGAGGCAGGAGTAGCTGCGGACACACGAACGGTCACAGGTGTACGCATAGGTACAGGATCATGGGTACCTGTGGGGTGCGAGGGAAAAGGGGTAGAAGCCGGCTGTGTTGGAGAGGTCTCTGGGCCGACAGCGATGATTGCTGGGTCATCAAGGGCCAGAGACCGAGAAGTGGAGGGAGCTCAAACGGACACATCAGCCTGGCGAGAGGTGCTCGCAGGCGCAGACTCCCCCATCCGTCAAGAAACCTCACATGTAAGAATATACGTGACGGACAACGTCGTGATCGATGTCAGATCACGGTAGGTGAGGAACTCAAAGAAGAGCGTTTCGCGTGACTCAATGATGCAACGACGGGTAGGATCCCAAAATCTCTCCCAACGCGGGGAGATGCCTACGAAGGCACACAAGCAACCCCGCGGTGAGACCTTGGACCCGTGCTGATCCTTGGTATACCACACAAATGCCAAGGATTCCCAGTCGCGAGTGAGGCGTAGGTCATCATGGTGGCCGAACCATAGCTCATACGGTGTGACGTGGTCCATAATGGGACCCTACGTGAGGCGGTTCCAGACCCAAGTCATGTAGGCAAATCCTTCAAAGGCGAAGGACTCCGGGAGACCGCACTCAGACTACATAATGCGAACCGCATCCTCCGTGGTGCGGTTCCAGCGCTTAGAAACACCGTTCTGCTAAGGGATAGAAAGAGCGGAGACCTGGTGAAAAATCCCGTGCTCAGCAAAGAAGCTATCCATCTTGCCAAGAAACTCGCCGCCGCGATCCGAGCGGAAGGTATGCAGCGTGTGGCGGGATTGACGCTCAGCCATCACTAGCCAGAGGCAAACCGTGAGAGCGGCGTCACTCTTCAGGCGCAGGCTGTAGACCCACCACGTCTGGGTGAAGTCATCAGTCAGGGTCAGGACGTATTGACCCCGATCGAACAGAGACTCGACGGGAAGAGAACCAAGAAGGTCCGAATGGACTAACTCAAGAGGGCGAAGTGCGCAAGAACAGGAGTCAGGGTAGGTGTAACGATGCATCTTACCCTAAGCATAGAAGAGACAGTTGGTCTTTGGTGGCTTCTCGAAACAAGTCGCGTCAAGACCGAGGACGGGCTGTGTCCGAATGAGCTTCGATACAGTATTAGAGCCCATGTGATACAGACTGCGATGAAGCAATCGGTGGTGCTCAGGAGACAGAACACCGGTGACAAAAACACGAGCTGAAGGGGAGGGGGAGCAAGGAGGAGAAGTCCGAGAAACACAATACAGGTCATCCACAACAGAGGCACGAAGAACAACGCTACGAGTGTCAATATCAGTTACAGTCGCGGAGTCTGAAGTGTGCTCTACAGAGAGTCCCATGAGTGTGCAAGCACGTACAAAAAGCAAACTGTGCACAAGGTCAGGCACAAACAGCACCTCGGAGAGATGAGAGGCACCAGAATCGATGATCCAAGTGCCACTGGAATCACGACTGCAAGACGTCACTGTACAACGGGCAATGGAACACTCGGCCTCAGACGGACGCTGGGCAGCAGGTGGGGAGGAACGACGAAGAGCAAAAAGGTGAGACTCATGAATCAAATCGGTACAGTAAGGCCCATCTTCATCACATGCCGGCTATGCTCCTCCTTATACGAGTCATCCCGAGCCACAAGAACAGACGGACAGATAGTCCGTGAACCACCCGGCTGTGACAACACACTCGCACCTCCCTGAAAGCAAAGCGCAAGAAGGTGTCAGAGCTCGGCGATGGTGCGGTCACGTGGGTCCGAGTCGCCACTAAGGGTGCACACAAGTTCCAGGGATCGGGATTCCGGAATCGCGATTCTGGTTCTTGGATCGGAATCGCGATTCCGATCCTCCGATTTCAGAACCGCAATAGAATCGCGGTTCTCAGCCCTCGTTCTGGGGGTAGGAGGGGGGGATAAAATGCCGTGCGGACCGGGTCGAATGTGCCATGCGCTATTTTTTTGAATTGTTGAACAAACAAAACTATGGACACCTCAGTTGATGCTCATGCTCCATGAGGCACATGCCTCGTACGTGCTGTACGAGGTGTAAACATGCATGGAACACGCATCGAACACGAGCCAAAAAGGGTTCTAAAGGTTTACACACCTTTTCAGTCATTGAACCTCTTTCATAGTTCGCATATGACTGCCACGTCATCAGATATGGTAGGACTTCTAAGCGCAGCTTCCTCTTGGAGGAAGCTGCGCTTAAAAGTTCATGAAGCATCCTCATCGAGGATGCTTCGTTTTTGCACTCGTGTACCTTCCTATGATGACGTCTATGTTCACCTTGACGTGGCAATTGTTGTCCGCATGACATTGGTTAGTGCCGACCGGACACCATGGACATGCACGTATTACTTTTTCGATACATGTAAGACATGAATTGACGGACAACCTGCCGAAGGCTTGTCCATCGCTAATCTCTGGGCTGCGCAGTAACGCTACTCCGAACTGCTCGTCGTCGATCGATGACGAGCACACTCTGCACGGCCATTGTTACACGCTAAGTCCCGGCGGCCACCCGCTGTCTCCTGCGGTGCGGGGCACTGTCCCACAGCCGCCATGGCTGACGAGGACGACACACGACCTCCTCCTCCACGCGGTGATTCAGACGATGACAAGTCGGAAGGCGAGGAGGATGAAGCTGCAGGCGACAAGAGGAAGCGATACAAGGCTGTAATCTGGAAGTTTTTCAAAAAGCAGCTGGTGGATCCTGACCGAGCAGACTGCCAAACATGCGGGAAGGACTACAACTACAAGGAGGGCAACACCTCCGCCATGCGCAAACACCTTCGCAAGACCCACAGGAAACTCTTTGAGCAGTTGAAGGAGATGGAGGTGGCTGCCGCGCTTCAAGCCGCAACTGCGAATGCCGTAACTGCAGCTGTCGAAGCCGTTCGAGCAGACCCTGCAGCTGGTACGACGGTCATTGAGCGGGCGGTCGCAGGGATAGGCTGCACGTTCAACAAGCGGTACTTCGTGTGCTGCATATGGAAGCATGTCATTGACAAAAACGTGAGTTTTTTGTCAATGGAGTCCTACTGGCTTGACACGGCCTTCCAGCACTGCAACCCGTTCGTTAAGCTACCCGGGCGCATGACCATCGCGCGCGGTATCGTTTCTGGAGCTGTGGCGATCCGGAAGAGGCTCCGGCGGATGCTTGCCGAAGTAACCTCAGCCATCAGCTTCACCACCGACGGCTGGAAATCCGACGCAAACATGAAGTACGTCAGGATCACGGCCCACTGGGTGGCCGACTTCAAGGTAAAGAGCATGGCGCTGTCCTTCCCCGCCGTCCCAGATTCACCCACAGTACTGACCATGTTTGATGTGTTTTCAGAAGCCTTGAAGGGGTGGGGGCTGTGGGAACGCATGTTCTGCATCACTGTGGACAACGAAAGCACGAATGACGCCATGATTGACCGCCACATCATTCCATCAGGTTGCGGTTTTGACAAGGCCGGGCACATTCGCTGCCTCGGCCATATCATGAATCTGGCTGTCAACGACTTGCTGTCCCTCCCCGCCATGTCCGTCGTCATCACCAAAGCCCGGCAGATTGCAACTTTTGCAACTCGCAGCACTCCGAGGGAGCAATCCCTCATCACTGCATGCAGCACTGCAGGAGTGAAGTACCAATCCTTGCACCTTGACACAGAGTCTCGGTGGAACTCAACGCTCGACATGTGCAGTCGAGTGTTGTTCCTCTGCGGAGTCCTTGTGCCATGGCTTGCTGGTTACGGCCGAGACGGCACCTTGCTGACTCCCTCTGATGAAGAGTGGGGGACCATTGCGTTGCTCACCCTCATTCTCAAGCCCTTCAAATCCTACACTGACGACATCAGGGGGTCCAAGTACCCGACACTCATCCTTGTCATTCCGTTGTTTGAGAGCATGCTGACAAAGACACATGGTTGGCAGGTGCGTTCCATCAACGCAGAGAAGAAGGGGAAGCGGCGCGGTGCACAGGGCCGGCTGAACATGAAGGAGCAGCTGCTGGCCGACATGTGCGCGGGCCTCGAGGCCGTCATGGCGAAGTTGGAGAAGTACGCCGCGCTGCTCACGGACCGTCACGTGCTGGCAACAGCAGCAGACCCTCGGTTCTGGCTCCGCTACTTCGACAAAACCCATCGGCTGATGGGAATTGCGTCAGAGGCCGAGCTGCAGGTGAAGGTGCTGGAGTTGTTGTGCCCGTACCATGCGAAGGTGGTTGCAGCACGAGAGGCAGCTGAAGCTACAACAGCAGCAGAAGCAGGTGCAGGAGCAGAAGACGGTGCACCTGCCGAGGGCAGCCAGGGCAGCCAGAGTGTAGCATCAGCTGCATCAGCAGCTGCACCGCGCCAGCTTCGTCCCCGCGTGCTGTAGCAGCAACAAGAGGATGAAGAACTTGTAGAAGCAGCCTTGGCTGATCCGGCGGGGGTCATTTTTGCCCCACGTGTGCCAGCGGCAGCACGTGAAGAGTCACCAGCAAGAACTTTAGAGGGAGAGGTGGAGAGGTGGGCGAAGCTCCCGGTCAAGGAACCGGATTGTAACATCCTCTAGCACTACAAGAGGAAGCAGAAGACCTTCCCCACCCTCTTCCTTGCAGCAATGGACTTGTTCGCAGTCTCGACGACGTCAACACCGTCAGAGCGGCTGTTTTCGTTGGGCCGCCACGTCATCACGGACTTCCGTCATTCGCTGGACCACTTGACCGTGGAGAACCTCCTCACAATGAAGTCATGGATCAACGAGAGGAGCCTCCTCGAGTTCCCCATCGACCGCCACGGGGTTGTCGCCCCCGAACTGAAAGAGGAGGAGGACCGAGTCAACGAGCTGCGCCGGAAGGAGACAACCAGATTGGTGGGAGAGACTGCTGAGGAGTTGGAGGGGTTGCGTCTGTTCGACACGGGGGAGGAGGATGAGGGGATCGGTACAGGGGGGCATGGTGACGACGACGATGATGAGGACGATGGTGACGGCTGATAGCCTAGCATAGCACCGTGATGGTTGTCATGCTTTGCAATGTTCTGTTTCAAACTCAGCTGCTTTCCTTTGAAACGTTGTGTTTCAGACTTGGCTTCAATGTCATTGATTGCTCATGTTCCACATTTGCATGTGAACGTGTTGCTTGGAAATGTTGTGGTCATCATGTTCAATACATGTTAATGGTATACAATGAAACGGACCACAGTACATGCCGTTAGAAACTTTTGTTGACGAATGAAATGTTGCGCTTGACATGAAGTAAGCGAACTTTGCAGTGCACATGTATATTATGCTTTAGGCATCCATTGAGGCACTTGTCTGGTTTGAGAATGTACATGTCCCCTCATATTCGTGTGACTGTAAGTGGAGATAGACTAACATTTGGTGTACCAACAGTGGCATGTGGAAGAAAAAATATGTTTGTAAAGTTCATGTGTGAGATGTACATGCTAGCATTCATTTTGGTGGTGAACCCCACAATGTTCATGAGAACCGTGAAGAATCGCGATTCCAACTGGAACCGCGATTCTGGGACAGGAATCGAGGTTTCGATTCTGGGTCCATAATCGGAATCGCGGTTCCGATTCTTTCCCGAGAATCGTGATTCCGAACCGGTGTGCACCCTTAGTCGCCACTGCTCGCCGGTGGTAAAGCGTGAACTGTTGCGGTCGTGGTCGCCGCGCACCCGGAGGATGTGCTGCTCAACGTAGACCGTAGTGCGTACGTAGTCTGAAGCCCGCGAGTAATCCGCGCCCAGTCAAGCGGCTGTTGGCACTCGGTGTAGCGATGAGCGCCTCCACATTTGTAGCAGTGAACAGAGCGTCCACAGCTCCTGCCCAATGACGGTTGCTGCTGTGACTGCTGCTAGCCCGAGCCGCGCCTCCGTCTCCCCTTCTTTCCCCCGTGCTGCTGCCGCGACACCCTGTGTCTGAGTCGGTGTAATCAGGGTGGAAGAGGAAGAGGAAGACGTGACAGAGGATGGAGAAGGAGATTGCAGGAGGGGTGTCGGTGGTGATGCGACGACTGTTGTAGCAAGGGGAGTCTCCTCATGAGCCACGACTGCCTCACGAGCGGAAGTCACCTGGAGGAAGAGCTGGTGCGCCTAGGGAAGAAGCTGCAATGAGGCGGAATAAGGCTTGAGCACGGTATCAATGTACCGCATGAAGATGTATGTGTGATCAAGGCAAACTCCAAGCATGATCGTGCGGAGCGCCCACAACTTTGTACCTCCTGAGGTCCCAAGGTGGGTGTAGATGCGCATGGCGCGTCGCCGGTAGTCGGCTGCGGGCTCGGCAGGCCCCTGGCGAAGGGAGTGAAAGGCACGAATGTGAGTGGCGCGGGTGGCGTGCATCTCTGTAGCAAGCAGGGATAAGGCCTGGTTTCAGCCCCTGCGTGGATCAGCGCCAGTGCCTATGCCGGCCTCACCAAGGAACGAGCGGAAGTCGACGATGGTCTCGCGCGGCATGGGGTAAAGAAGTCCGTGCATCGCCCTAGCCACTCTCAGCACCTGTGCTCGGTCCGTAGTCTTATACGGACTGTGGTAGTAGGGCCATACGCCCTCTGAAGTGGCCAAAACCTGGAAAATGATCTTCCAGCTGTCAAAACCGTCCTTGCTGACATGGCGTGGGGGCGGTGTCTCGAAGTCCTTGGGTTGCCGCTCCGTAGGTAGAGCAACAACAGGCTGAGAGGGATGAGAGATGGGAAAGATACCAAGAAGAGGGAAGTCGCTGGGGTGGAGGTTAGGGGAAGATCGAATATCGGTTAAACGAGATGTGTGTGGGGGCCGAGAGCTCGTCTGGAGCTGGCGTAGATGCTCCTGAAGCACACGAATTTGACGCTCGAGAGGATCGCCCTCCATGCCTGGCATGTCTGGATCCTCATCCCAAAGATCAAGAGATGGCGGGTCGCATCCAGCTCCTGTCTCCGGTGTTGGAGATGACTGTTGTGTAAAGGGTGCGACAAAGGCAGCTCCCTCACAGGTATGCCGTGGGGCCGTCAACTGACCCTGAAGCAGCTTATTAAGTGTACGGATGGCGTCAACGTGCTCCCGCTGTAGGCAACACATCATGTCCTGCTAGCTTTGTAAGTCCTCAATAGCTTGCAAGCGGGGAATCATGATCCCTGAGGAGGAAGAAGAGGAATCTAGTATCCTTTTTCCCTTATCACCGGACGGAGCCATGTCACCGCTCATTATGGGCCGAGATGTCAACTTGGTCGGATTGCAAAAACGCCAGCGTTTCTCGAGGAGTTGAACCGCTGGCAACCTTTGACTCTCCGACCAAAAATTTGACTAAGTGCTGACATCAGTATGACATGATGACGTCAGCAAAAAAATGCTGATGTCAGCTCTCCTCCTTTTTTTTGACAACCCTCGCGGTTGTTGCCTCGCTGCATAGGGGGCGGCTCTTCCGCAATAGCCACACGGAAGCTCCACAGCAGCTTCCACTCGACTACTGCTGCTGCTGCGACGGCACCTGCAGCAACAGCTGCGCGGCTGCTTGCATAGCTGTGGCAGCAGCTGCGCACTATTGTTGTGCTGCAGCGCAGCTGCGCACTGCTGTTGCAGCTGCCGCGCATAGCGGCTGCTGCATGCTACTGCCACCGCGCGCTGCTGCTACGCTACTGCTACTGGTGCTGTATGCTGCTGCTGTTGCTGCTCAATGCTACTACAGCTGCAGGCTGCTGCTTCCGGCCGTCGCCGGTGCCGCTGCGTAGCGTTGCTATGCACTGCACCTGCTGCGTGCTGCTGCTGCTACGGGCTGCTGCTGTCGCGGGCTGCTGCAGCCGTGGGCTGCTGCTGCTGCTGCCAGTCGCCACCTGCAGCGGCTGTGGCCTGCTGCCGCCGCTGCTGGTGCTAATGCCAGCATTTGCTAGCGGCTGCCGCCTGCTGCAGGTGTCACCTGCTGCTGCTGGTGGCTGCTGCTGATTCACTCTCACGTGGGTGACGTCGCCAGCACTCGGGTGTCGTCGGCACGCCCGTGTGGATCGGCAACAACTGTGACGCTCATTGCTACTGCTCTGCTGCGTTTCTGCTGCGCAGCTTGGGGAGAAGTGTCTCACCGCTCTGATACCATGAGAAGATGCATGGAAGCTTCCTAGCAACACAGCCGTCGACTAGGCGTCAGTGCCTGGTCAGACGGTGACGACAGTCACAAGGTCGTGCACACAACGGCAAGGGTCTGGCTAGGAGACACAAGGCAAAGTGTCAGAATGCTTCAAAAGCATTTGCAGAGGGAGATGACAAATGACAGGTCCGTGGCATAAGTACCTGCCGCGGCGCACAGCGGGTGTCGCACGCGGCAGCACATGATCTGTCCTAAAATTGGCCCAAAACCACTGTTTTGGCAGTAACTCTGCGCAGACATGTCAGAATGCTACGCCGTCTGAACCTAGACATGCAGAATCACAAGCCGGACACTACGATTGGTCACATGCATGCATCCGGCATCAAACGGTGGATACACAATGCAAAAACATGCAAATCGGGCCCACAGCCAGTTCACGGATAAACTCCTGCGTGCTATAGAAAAACTGCAGGAGGTCCCGGGCAGCGTCCTGAACTCTGGAACGTTTGTCGATGAGCTCCAAGCTGGTAGTCCACCACCAGACAACGCACCGGTACCACCATGGTTTGCATCAGGGATCTGCACGAGAATGGACACGGCCGATTGGTCATAGTAAACTGTACAGGTCGACAGGAACGTCACAAATCACAACACCTATATCTCAAACGATCCTAGCAACTGGAATTTGATCTTCATAAAGTCCAGTCCTTGTAGTTTAATGTTCACCGAGCTTAGTACGATGCAATTGCCAAGGATGACCACGCCACCACTGTGAAACCGGTCGGATGCTTACTTCATAGCTACTTGTGTCTTCGTGAGGGTCTGTCACGTTTCCAGACGCAAGAATAATCCCGTCGGTGGATATCAATCGTAGAAATGATGCTTTGAATTTTAAGTCCTGCCGGTGTGGCGGACTATTTATCGTATACCACATCAAACATGATTTTATCGTTTCCATGAAAACCACAAAGCTGTATATGAGTTTGGCAATCAGGACTTTGGCTGCCCAATTAGTGCCGTACAGCTTGCATAATGTGCACAGAAGTTGTTCAAGCGTTTCGTTAGTTCCCTCGGTCTGCCTGTCGGTTCGACAATAGAACGATGTTGATAGCTTGATCCATTTGATGTAACATATCATCGGTTTGCACAAGAAACGACTAGTGAAGTGGCCGTCCTGACGTTGATGATGGTACGTGGCACGCCATGCAGCCGTACGATCTGGTTCAAAAACAACCACGGTTTTCCCTCGGCGGTGACGCTGTTCACTTTCACAACGGATTGCATCATTTTTAAGATCAGTCCAATACCACAAGGATGGTGTCGTAACCCTCCAGAGTGATGGGCTATCCCTTCACAAAATCCATGCTCATGTCGACGCACGGATCCGCCGGAACAAAGAGGTGTTGGAGTGGTCACGGTGGCCTCGTGCGATAAGATTTTTTCTGCTGACATGTGTCTCACGATTTGCCGAAGGCTGCCACGTCGATCTGAATCTTATCCCACCAGTAATACTTTGCCTGCACATTGAGCATCTTGTCCTCGAGGAAGTGTCCACTTGGACTGGTGTCGTGGCATTCCTCTACTAGCATCCACCACAACTCCTCGTTCGGTGGTATGACAACTTGGCAAGTGAATCTCCACCGCGAGTAGGGGTCATCAAACCATAACTTGGTCTTGTCGTACCTGCCAAACTCCTTGGAATCCTTTGCAAACAGCCTTGCAAGGTATGGGTCTCATTCGATGAGTAGCGTGATGATCTCAACAATCAAATCAGGCCGTCAACTCAGAGCATCCACTGGATTTGTTCTTCCTGGTCGGTACTCGATATCGTAGCCAAAGTTGAACTCGAGGAACTCCAACCATCGTGCTCATTGATGGCTCATATTCGGTTGGGACGTGAGATATTCTAGCACATGATAATCGTTGCAAGCAATGCATCGCATTCAAGGTAGCACCACCAAGTTTTGAACGTGTGCATGACTACGAGCATTTGTTTCTCGTGCACTGCGTAATTGAGTTCCGTTGACATGTTTGCAACCAGTTGTTCTCCACCTCCTTTATCTCGGAAGAGAACGGCTCCGATTTCTCAATCTGTCGGGTCAATGACCATGGCTTCGTCCACTTTTCGATATGCCAATCGTAAGGCTAACACTATGGTCAGAGCGTTTCATAAAGAGTTGCACGCCTCTTGATCGCTGCCCTCCCAATTCCACGCGGTGGTTTTGTGAGTGAGATTGGAAAGAGGGGTTGAAATCCAAGCATGGTCCTTTATGAATCAAAGGTAGTAGTTGGAGAAGCCAAAAAATACTTGAACTTCCCGAAAATTTGCGTACATCGGCGAATCAACGACTAACTCAATCTTTTCCTGGTCCATGGTGATCCACTCATTTCTAATAATGTTGCCGGAAATCTCGATTTCACGACGACAAGAGTTGCACTTTGATATTTTTCCCTAGAATTTATCTCTTTGTAAAATCTCGAGAACTTGTCGGAGATTTTCATTGTACTCCTCAGGAATGTGGCTCTACACTAGGATGTCGTCAAGATGAACAACAACAAGGCCGTCAAGGTACGAGAAAAATAGTTGTTTTTCGCCGCTATGAATGCTACGAGGGTGTTCGTGAGTCCAGATGGCATAACATGAACTTGAAGTGCCTGTATCTGGTGCAGATTGCCACCTTCATGACGTCCTTATCACATACACAGATCTGATGATAGTCAGTGTATAAGTCGATGTTGGTGAAAATTCGGGCCCCGCAGTGTTGGTCAAACAGTCCGTCAACTCGCAGAAAGGGGTAGCAGGTTTTGATGGTGATGTGGTTCAATGCTCCGTATACCATGGACATCTGCATCTCTTCAATTTTCTTTTTCATGAAAAGTACAAGTGCCACGTACGATGACACGGAGGGTGTGAAAAATCCCTGACTGAGCATCTCATTCAGTTGCTTCTTGAGTTCGGTCAACTCATGGTCGCTCATCCGATGGGTCCCCTTCACCATTTTTTCACTGCCCGTTTCAGGTCTTTCTGTTGTTCAATGTTTCATTGTGGAGGTGGCTCTTGGTCGGAGAAAACCCCTTCAAACTCCTCCGCAATAGCTGAGAACTTGTTAGGTGTTGGGATCGATGTGGTTGCCTCGGCTGCTGCAAATTCTTTTACTTCCCTTGTCTCCATGTAGACTAGCCATGCTTCAGCTCTGCATTGTAGATATCTCTTGGCCACATCCAAAGATATCAACTGGCATCTTACGACTACTGTAGATTCCTTTGCTGCTTCCTGTAACCTCCACTACGTTGTGGATCACTCGACCAGATGTAGGTAACATTTTCTACCATTGATGCTGATGTAGACCAATCCGCTGCTTCAGTCTACTTGCGGATTGTGCCGTTACATGAAAAATTATCTGACAATGATTTTGTAGTCAATCATTGACAAGTTCTTGAGACCGTTACATCGTGCAGATCTCCAATTTACAGCTAGAGATGTTTGTAAAGTAAACGGATCATTGGGCGTCCGTTGACTGTTTCACCTTCAAACATCCATGGTTTGATTTGTAAGCCTGGCTTCAAAACCATGCCGTTGCTTAAGAAACTGCAAGAAGATCCTTCATGCAATAGTGTCGGTACCTTTCTGCAACTTCTACAATCCCTCGGCACCCCCCTACTCAACAACCCCTTTTGTGCACTCGTAGCGGTATCGCCTGTCCGACATCCTTGTACCCCTTGTTGAATTTGTGATCTCTAAGACCCTCATCTACGGCGATGTGAGATGCTCAGATAGCCAATCAGTCGACAAATATTTTTCTGACCGGATTGGAGCTTTGCCATTTCCTCATGCCCTACTCCGTTTCGGCCTCAGTTGTTCTCTGTGGCTCCTCCCCCCTACCCCCTTTTTTGGCCAGTTGTTGCCATTTCTAATAATCACGTGAGATGTGTCCACGCTTCTCACATGTCCAACAGAGCTGTTGATTGCGTTGATCGACAGTGTCAATATCCAATAGAAATAAGGTTTCCATTGACTAAGAATTTCCTCCGTGGTGATAAGAAGTATGGCAATTGAGTCGCCAGCCATTGGATTCTTGCATTCGAGCATTGTAGTCGGCGCTCTCGATGCAATCGGTAACTTCGATCATTTGCAAAAAGGTCTCTTGGGATGCCAAAAATTTCAAGTGCTCGTCAAATGCCTTGCTTGATGCTGTTGTTGTAGCAAAAACATTTTTTGTTGAGAGTGCGGTCACAGCCGGTGATGATTTTGTGAAAACACAGTGTGTACACGGGAAAACCAAAGCTCCTCCATTGTCGTATTGAGTTGTTGGGGCAGGAGGGTGTTGAGGGACTCAAGTACTGACATTTTATGGTACAAAATATCATTGATTTGAACTTGTTTGCCGGTGCCTCCCATCGTGCCAGGTTTTATTCCAGGGGAAAATGGTGGGGGCAGATGGTTCACCGAGCCTGAGGGGTCTGTCACCTGGTTGCCCATTGGGTTTGTCGGTATTGTGTCATTTGCCACAAAAATCGCTGTTGCTGTCTGATACTCTTGAAATGCATCATTGTTCGCGTACCGTAGATCATCCATTGTTGGAGCTCTCACCAGATACCAATGCTCATAGTTGGTTGCGCTTGCTCCGTTCGCCGTTGTTACTGCAAGGTCTACAAACTTTTGAACAGTGGAGATGCGCTCATGCGAGGTTGTCGCATGGTAGTTAGCGCATTGACTACCTCTCCAGTGCCACTGCAATTTGATACCAAGTGTTATGCCGAGCACAACATAGGTGGTTCACAGGGATAAGGTATGGATAAGTAGAGAGTTCGAGGAATATGGACTTATGGATAGCCTGTATTGAGAAATAAGTGTACTTTGATGAAAAAGGTTGAGCAAGTCAAACACATGTATACAATTACAAGAATCGTGATAAAGGCATATGTTGGGTCCTCGGTGCTTGGGTCAAGTGACGCGTGCGAGGTCTCACTATGAGTGGTCGTTTTAAGAAACTCCACCAAGAAGTTGGAGGGCTTTGAGAAGGCATAGATGTATAGAATACCAACACCGTTGAGAAGCCGACTGAACGACATCAAAACATCGATACGATTCGTGAAACTTCTATCAAGCACTCTAGAAAGTTGTCAAAGTTGTCAAAATCTTTGGGAACGGAATACTGGAGGTCGGGACAGGTGGCTTAAGTACCCTCGGCCCAATGGCATAAAAATCCTGAGGTCGACGTGCGGTGGGTCATGAATGTAAGGATTTTAGGGACTCAAGTGCGTTAGAGACGTAACAACCCGGACTTTGCCACAAGACAAGTACTTCTCCCACAACAAGTTTGCATTCCATAGCCAAGTGGCATGCAAATTTACTGCAGTGGCACCAATGGACTGTAGTCGGAACCCACAAAACCCCCTTTCCAAGGATTTATAGAACTTCAGGCTAAGATTCATAGGGGTTCTTTTTAGGGAATGCATGGGGGATCCGAAACTCCTCATGCGATGCAAGAGAACTGGATGGACATCAGGACCACGAGGCCTTGATGTCGAGCCGACGGGGATGGGCCGTAGGAATGAGATACGGAGTTGACAACAATTCTACGAACAGGGACCACAAGATAATTTATCATTACGAGTAACTTTACTCTAATGAAAAGTTTCAGAACTATTGAGTGAATGTTTACAATGTCGGATACAAGGATGAAGCATTCTTAGGAACTTGGGCGCTCAACTCATGCAAAGCGTGTGACCCTGCATCGTGAGATGCTGCTTGAACAAACTCTGCCAATAAGTCCAAAGGTCTGAGAATATCGAGGCATGTCGAGAAGCCAACCAAAAAGAATGAAAACATATGTACTGTTTGTGATAATTCGGTTGACACTTCAGAAAAGTGGTCGAACATGTCAAAATCTTTTGGAGTAAAACACTAGAGGCCGGGGCAAGTGGCCAAAATTCCATTAGCAGATTGGTGTAAATATTTGTAGGTCGACATGCAGTGGGCCAT
Source organism: Penium margaritaceum (assembly GCA_023375785.1). Lineage (NCBI taxonomy): Eukaryota > Viridiplantae > Streptophyta > Zygnematophyceae > Desmidiales > Peniaceae > Penium > Penium margaritaceum. The sequence goes on from SZWC01001518.1 coordinate 62,874, forward strand.
TAATAATGAAATAAATGGCCATGCAGATATTAGGGAATTGTGTACATCAAGGACGTAACACTTCCTCACCTTTTGAACCGCGACGCCACCACGCGTCACAGTCGTAGACCGATGTTGGCTACAATAATTGGGATCTCATGATTCACACCTCGAGGGCTGTCGTATGGCTCCCAGCAATCATGCAAGCTTCAGTGATGCAATGAATCTTTGATGGTATACTTTGTGCCATCGCCTGCTTTTATAGGAGGTGGCAGAGACACATTTTTGCTATGGAAGTGCTCATTAGGGACCCGGTAGATATTGATTATGAAGTGGAACTTAGGATGGATAGCCATGTCGTCTGGTAGTCTCACTTTGCAACATAGGCGTCCGCATATCCTCGATCATGAACGGCCTCAACCACTTACGTTTGAGCTTAGCGCACTCCTGCCCTCACAACAAACATTTACGGAGCTATGTATGATACAATCAATGACATGGAACTCAATGTCTATTCAATTTTTGTAGACCACTCACGTTATTTTCTCCTGTGTTTTTGTGAGTGTTTGGCGACTCTCACCCTGTATGCTATGGAAGTCTTGCTACTGGATGTCAACTGCTGGTATGTAACTCAAACTCTAGAAAATTTCTCTATTCAAAGTGAGATTTCAATTAACTAATTCAAAGGGTATTTTTCAATTTGTGGCAGATGTTGTGGAATTGTGCGCAAGCTTGACGGTCGGTAGCTTAACCGCCCAGTCAGTACCATTTGGCTTGCAGAGACTTCAGGGAAGTTATTAATGTGTCTGCTTGTTATGCTCAGTCAGATTACCACATTGGGAATGGAAGAAAGTTGTTAGCAGGATCCGGCTATAGTAGCAAGCTATTAGCTCCCGGAAAAATGCTTTGGTGAACCTTCCATCCCTGTTGCTTGTGTTAGAGGAGGGAAAGATGTGTAGTTGGAGGATGTTGTTGAAAAGTCATGATGTTCCCTTAAACAGTGACCGTGGTTGTTGGCAGGATGAATTGTGCCATCTTTGAGAACCAGTCGACCACCATGAGTATTGCGTCTGACCTCCCTGGTGTGATGGGCAAACCCATTGCAACGTCCATGGAGATGTCGACCATGGTCCTTTCGATACTGGTAGTGGTTGAAGCAAACCATGGATTTTGGTTCTTCACAACTTATGGCATTGACCCACGTCATAGGTTTTGCTGTACTTGACGATGTCAACTTGCATCTTGTCCCACTAATAATGTTTTATAGGATTCTTGAGTACCGCATTGCTTCCTATATTTGTTTAGAATAAGTATTTTTCATTCACCCACCGCCAAAAACACATAATGCATGGAAGAATCGCTTAAGAAAACATCTCCATGGTGGTTTCCTATGTATATGTTTTTTACCTTTCTGAAGTTTCAGGTTTTCTCAGAATGAGATTTTGGACTGAAGAGGATGGAGCTTGTCCGTGGAAACAACAACTAACCTAAGTATGTTTAATGATTGATACATTTTGGGCTTTTCAAGCTATCGGACGGACGTTCGTACATGTTTGAATACAATTTTCTGATCATAGGGAGAATATAAAAACAGGGAGAAAAGGGACATGTCGTGGGAGAGGAAATTGTAGAAAGAAAAGGATGGACAAAACTTGGAGAATATGGAATCACATAACTATTTCTTGAGCTTTGAGCTAATATGGAAACCACTACAGTATTTTATCATTACCAAAGTATCCACTTGGACCAATATCCTGACACTCCTCCAATAGCATGCGACGGAGCTTGTAGCTTGGGAGTACGACGGCATAGCGATTAAATCACCAATGCCAGTAGGGGTTGTCGAACCAAAAATACCCTTTTCTTCATACCCACTGAATTCCTTGTAACCTTTCACAAACAGCATCACAAGGTACAGGCCTTGTGAGATGAGACACATGTTCATCTCATCCATGAAGTTTGGTCGCGGTCTAAGAGTCTCCGCTGGATTTGTTCTTCCACACCGATACTCGATATCATAGTCGAAGTTGGACTCGAGATGATCCATCAGTCAAGGTTTTCAACGACTTATATTTGGCTCAGCCTTGAAATAATTGAGTGTATGGTGGTCAGTACAAATGATACATCATCGGAATTCCAGGTGACATCGCCAAGTTTTGAATGCGTAAACAACTTCCACTGTTCTCTTCTTGTGAACCGTGTAATCCAGCTTCAGCCCGCATGATTCTTTTGAAATATATGCGGCTGGTTGTTTTCCACCACTGTAGTCTCGAGGAGAAGGGCTCCAATGACGCAATTAGATATGTTGGTGGCCATGATGTAGTCCACGATCTACCAATCTTACGACCAATGCAATTAGAGTGATTCTCAGAGAGTTGAACACTTCTTGTTCGCTATCCCTCCTCCAAATCCACTCACTGGTATTACTAGTGGGATTCAAGAGAGGCCCTAATAATCGAGTTTGGTCTTTTATAAATCCATAATATTAGTGATAGATATCCAAAAACACCTAGACCCCCAAACGTTGGTGGGCTCTGGCCAATCAGGGACCACCTCCACTTTCTTTGAGTCAATTGAAATTTGTTCGCTGCTGATGATTTGGCCCAAAACCTTGATCAAACGGCGAAGAACATAACACTTCAAGGATTTTACAATTACTTTCTCTTGCCATACAATCTTGAAGACTTTTTGGAGGTTCGTATTGTGCTCCTTTGGGGTACGGCTGTATAACAAGATTTCATCAAGATATATGACAAAAAAGTCATCAAGGTGTGACCAAGAGATTTTTTTCATGGCCGACATAAATATTGCTGGAACATTTGTGCGTTTAAATGACATCACGGTGAACTCAAGATGGCTACATCAGTCTTCAAACATGGTCTTCTCAATGTCCCTATCACATACGCAGATTTAATGAAGCCGCTCCACATGTTGATGTTACTGAAAATTATTGCTTCACAGAGTTGGATAAAAGCTTGTAATGGTGTAAGCTTGTGTCAGCTGCATTAAAAATTGAAGAAAAAATGGGAGAGTAGAGGAGGGTACATGGTCAAGGAGTGGGATGTGCAGCGGTCACACCAAGAGTGGTAACCAATGCCGTGAGAGGATTTCTGTACTATCATGTGCAATAAGTGCACCCAGCACAACGATGCATAGTTTGCCTTCCGCAAGCTGAAGGAATTCAAGCAATTGGGTCAGTTCTTAGTGCTTGTGAAGGAAGCCAAAAGCTTCACTGAGGGCAGTGGGAACCAGACCTTCAAGTATCTACAGTGCTTGTTGCTAGAGAACTTGCATAATAGTACCACCAACGTGAAGTGAGGATCATCCTACAAATCCATTGCAACTTGCGGCATGCAAAATGGTGGAGCGTGAAATTACTTACGTCAAGAATTGTATGGTAGCCAAGGAAAAACAAGAAGAACTCTAGGAAGAGGTCATCCTCCTCTTATGGGTGGAAGCTTTCTGCTTGAGCTCCACCCATTGACTGGCGAGCAAGGCTCGCCGGCGAATCAACCGCACACGGGACAAAAAAACCCAGAATCTCAAAAAGGAGTACACAAGTGCTCGTGCTACCTGGGGTTATCCTCGACTATGTCAATTGAAAATTGACCACTATTATTCTGTTCACATGCATAATTTCTGGTCAGAAATAGGTTTGACAAGACAAAAACCTAAACTATTTCACTTCCAGCTAGGAAATACTAGGCTTTGTATCGAAGGCTAAGCATGAGTCGATGTCGTTGATCCCTGGCAATAAAGGGGATGTACCATGCGGGCAGGATGGAGGTGACTATTTGTGAGGAGCTTGAGACTCGCATGTCATTACAGCGTGTTGCCTCCAATCACTACACCAGCATGCCTTGCGCACTCATGACCAACACAGGAGGAGTAAAGTGCACATTATGAGATTAACACGCCCCCTTGGATGGGAGTGTGGCAGACATGTAACCAAGATGTTGTAGCTGGAGGAAGAGGGAGGAGGATGATATAGCCTTGTTGAGGAAATCTACCAGCTGTGCCTTCCCACTAATAGTACACACTTCGACCGTCCCAACTTCCACTACCTCTCGAATGAAATGATATTAGACCCTGATGTGCTTTGTACATGGATGCAAGAGGCTATCCTTAACTGCAATGTGACGTGCGGCTAAGCTTTCACTGTGCACTAGTGCAGCAGATGTGTGCACATCCATTTCCTCAAGAAGGTGTGTAAGCTAGATGCCTTCACATACTGCCTCATCCGATACCATGTATTCTACCTCAACCACGCTGTGTGCCAAACATGGTTGTTTGGTGCCGCGCCAACATTCCTCCACAAACAAAGTACATAACTACCCCGGATTTGAGCTACACTGTTTCGTGGGTGCATGGACATGTACTCTTGTGGGAGGTGCTCTACCAAGTACTGAAAAAGTTCAGTGAGGTGAGTGATGAATCAATCTTGATGGAGGGTAAGAGTCTGTGATTTGTGGTACCGTGAGATGGTCATGGCTAGGAAGTTTTCTGCCTTGCATATTTCTGTCATTCAGTAATGGGTAGTGAGCACTGCTTCGGCCTTTCCAATGAGCGTAAAATAGGGTGACAAGATAAGCAGCAACTGAACAGGAAGACCATTCTCCAAGTAGAGAGATATTGAGGGGTCAAAAAGATTCTGTGTGAACCCGCCACTCTCCCATGTACAGAAGATCTCTTTGTTCCAGTACCGAGGCACTTGCTTTAGGCCATACAGGGCTTTCAACAAGAGCCACATCCTTATCTGTTTTGTCCTCAAAGCCCTTTGGTTGTTGTACAAATAGTTATTATAGTGGTCCATTCAAGAAAGCGTTACTGACATCCATATGGTGAATGTCCCAGTCCTCACGTACAACCACTGCAAGCAAGGTTCGACTGGTTCCGTACTTTCCGATAGGTACATATGTATTAATAAAGTCATGTCCTGGGATCTGATAAAAGCCTTTGGCCACGAACCGTGCCTTATGCTTATTGATTGGACTCTTGAGTTCCTTTCTAGTTTGAACACCCATTTATACACTTCATGCTCTAGCAGTCCATTCAGTTCTACAACCATCTTCGTTTCCCATTTGGTAGCATTTGGACACCTCGTCGCTTCAGTGAGGGTCTTATGTTTTGTTGCACTGCGATCCATTGCTGCATTGCCAACGGTGTGACAATGTGTGGTTTTTCACTTTCTGTATCAGCAGGAGGATACAATGGCATGAGGCCTCAAGGTACTTGGGTTGCACTAGACTCTGTGCTGGTCAAGTCTGTGGGTGATGACAAGTCTTTTGGAACATGATTGATGATTTCATTGTCCCACATTAGCCGAGTTATCCAACCTGTGTCTTGTGGTGGAGATAGCATGAAAACATGCTTACATACAAACACTGGGTAGTACTCTCCTGTGGACAAAGAGGGGGCATGATACAGTTTACAGAGCACCTTGTAGGGCATGTGTTCCAAGAAAGAGGCATCTTGATTCTCGACAAAACAGTGATATGTGGGGTTCCAAAACTGCCATGCCTTCGAGGCATGAGAGACACCATCAAAGACGCACTAACGACCACATGGAATCATTTTTCTCTCTCGTTATGGTGGTGCAAACCAGACATAGGGCATTGTGTCCCACACCCTGGCAGGCCTCAGGTCAGCCTTCTCTTTCAACCAACGCTCCCAAGGTGTGATTGACTTTGGCAATGGACCTTGTGGGATGCGGTCCTAGACCCAGGTGACATACTTCACAGCCTCTTCCCAAAATCCAAAGGAAATGCCGGACTCAGTCAGCAGCACGCACAATGCATCACCAAGAGTTCTGTTCCACCATTCCGCGAATCCATTTTGTTGTGGATATTAGGGAACTATGGACTGATGTTTGAATCCTTTGACTTTTAGCTCTGCCTTCAGTTCGCCAAAGAAATCTCCTCTTTTTTCTTTTCTTCATTTCAATAGTGAGCAACCTATCTATCTCTTAGCCAATATTATGTATTCAGTATTTGCATGATGGTTACCTGCTTTGATTTTTAACAAATTGGCCCAGAAAAAAACAGCTGTAATCATTAGTAAAAGTCAAGAAATACAGTGACGCATAATAAACTGATGGCACTGGCATCGGTCCTTTTAGGTTCACATGTACCAGTGCTAGTGGCCGTGTGGTAACATTGTCTGACCTGGGAAAAGTTTTTCCTGTGTTCCTTCCCTTCATCACACTCAAGACATGTGTTGGCTTTGAGGGTGTGTGGACAGATACTAGGGAGCAGACCATTTGCTGGGGTGTGTTTCAGTAAATAGGCAACTGTATCTACATTGATGTGTATGAGGCAGGAATGAATGGGCTCTGTGCATGTTGCATCAGTACTTGTAACCATGTGTACTTGGAGACGTTTAAATTGTAAGTGGAAGAAAGGGAAAAGGGTCAGCTTGTACAGCATGTCAGTGCACAGTGGCCCATCAGCCAGCAAAGTACCAGATGCATCAAGGAGTATGCAACCCTGTCTATGTGTGAGTGTGGTCACATTGGCCAGTTGGTCTAATTGCCCCCAAGACAACAAATTGACATTCAGCCGTGGCACATACAAGACTCAAGTCAGCCATAACACCCCATCTGGAACATTGAGAGCTACTTTCCAGACACCTTCAATAGATAGCACCACCCTCAACATCATGCATGAAATATTGTGTGACAAACAGTTGAAAATGCGGCGACATGTGATGCGGTGTGGCGGTGTCAAACAGTCATTCATACATAGGCAATGCGTGCGACGTGGTGATGTGTGTGTGTGTCCCCAACCTCTGACGTGGTGGCTGTGGGATGGCATTCGGCTCAGGTGAGGGCAGCTCCTTGGTGGCAGTGTTAATTGCTGTTGTGGTTTGATCTTTTCGGTGTCCACCCTCTGTGTCCACACTGGAGTAATGTAGGTGCACTGGTGTATGGGTGCATGAAAACAGGCCCCCTGGTACAGTGGTGGAGATGGAGCCGGCACTGATGGATACGTGGATGGCCGTAGCTGTGGTAGACCAAATTTTGCCACCCCAAAGGGTGCCGGCACATGAGGCCCTGCCATTGCCTGAGTCTTCCATGCGGGAGAATGCAGATGCTGGCCGGAATGAGAGAACGACGTCGGTAGCTGGCCTGCTGCTTTATGGGAGTAATGATGCGGTGAAGAGTGGGACATGTTCTCCAGTAGTTTCCCAGCTTTCCACAATAGTTCCAGGTCTGGTTCGCGCTCCCTGACCGCGGCCTCACCCTTTTCCACCTTGGCCCTCTCTACCTCCTCCAGCTTCCCAAACTCCCCCGCCACCTCTGTCCAAATGGTGATGTGAGGAAAGGGATGTACTTCCTCCTTGATACACAAATTCACTCGCTGGTGCACCCTCTTCCTAGTAACAAGCCATACCCCTATTATGGGTGGGGCTCGAGGTGCGAGCCTCACCCATCGGCCGGCGAGCGAAGCTCGCCGGCGCACTGCGAGGGCGAGGGCGAACTCGCTCCTCGACCCAGAAAGGCGCGGCACTAGCCGCGCCTGCCCTCAAAAGACCAACCTAACCCACAACTAAACTGACCTACTCTAGACCTAGGAAAACATCAATATTGAGGTCTCAAGTAGGTTTCTTAAGCAAAATGACACTGTAGTCCACTATAGATGCAAGGACTGAAGTAGGTCTTGGAACAGGCATGGGCCGACGGCCGGCGGGAGACAAATGACGGCGCGGCCAGAGTGAGAGAGAGGCCGTGCATCGTAGAATGTCTCTGCGTCTAGCGGAGATCACCACCGGCCGCCGGATCCACATGCACTGCACACCCGCGGCCACACACGAGACACAGCAGAATATATATACACAGGGTTATCATGCCCCCTTGGCCGAGGGTGTTGCATGCATGCAGCCAAGTTGATGGAGTTGGACAAGTAGCGTCGAGGAGGGGAGGGCTTTGGTGAGGAAGTCAGCAAGTTGCTCATCTCCACTCACCCCACACACTTGGACCACACCGGCTTCCACTGCTTCCCGTACAAAATGATGCTCGACACTTATGTGCTTTGTGCGTGGGTGCAGAACACCATCATTGGCTGTGATGCGACGTGCAGCTGAGTTGTCACTGTGTAGCAGCACAGGTCCCACTGTCATACCCAATTCCCCCAACAGTCTGCGCAACCATGTGGCTTCGCACGCTGCCTCCCCCAGTGCCATGTACTCCGCCTCAGCCACACTCCGTGCAACACATGACTGTTTGGCACTGCGCCAAGAAACGGTTGTGCCCCAGATGCGACAAACATACCCACCCCGACTGCGTGCGTGTCTGTCTCGTGCATAGTCACTGTCACAATAATCATCAAGCAAGGTGTCTGTGCCGGGGGTAAAGACGAGACCCAACGATGCAGTGTCAAACACATAGCGCAACAGCTTGAGCAATGCCTTGTGATGTGTTGTGCGGAGTTGCTGGCTGAACTGGGCCAGTGTGTTTACAGCACAAGAGATGTCAGGTCGTGTGGTAGAGGAGAGGTAGGTAAGGCTGCCAATGATCTGTCTGTACAGTGTAGGATCTGTTTCCGGACCGTAGTCTGTGGTGTGTACATCAAGGAGGTGCGCATAGACATCAGGGCTCATGGGAGAGTGCTGGCGAGGAAGGTGATGGACCAAGGAGCCAAACCTTGCAGTCAGTTGAGCAATGAATCGTCCTTGATGAAGGGTGAGTGTGCGTGCGGTCCTGTAACGAGTGATTGTCATGCCCAAGAATTTGTGTGCTTCCCCTAAATCTGTCATGCGGTAGTGCGCAGTGAGTAGTGCCTTAGTGTCCTGAACAAGAGAGAGAGAGGGAGAGAGAATCAGAAGGTCATCAACATACACGATGAGAGCTACAGGGACTGTGTTGACCCACCGAATGAACAAAGAGGGATCTGAAATGCTCTGCATGAAACCCCCGCTCTCTAACGTGCAACGTATCTCTTTGTCCCAACATCGGGGTGCTTGCTTCAAGCCATACAGAGCTTTCAGCAGAAGCCACACCCGTTCTGTGCCATCGTCAAAACCGGGAGGTTGTTCCACATAAAGCTCCTCTTCCAAGGGACCATTCAAAAAGGCATTTTTTACATCCATTTGATGAATCTCCCAGTCCTCATGGGCTGCAACCCCAAGAAGGACACGACTCGAGGTGTACTTGCCTACTGGAGCATACGTGTCTGTAAAGTCTTGACCAGGGACTTGGTGAAAGCCCTTGGCCACAAGGCGTGCTTTGTACTTCTCAAGAAGACCATGCAGGTTCTTCTTTACTTTGTACACCCATTTCAAGTCAATTGCCTTCCTCCCAGGTGGGAGTGGGACGAGGTCGTAAACACCATGCTCAAGTAAGGCGTTCAACTCGTCAGCCATCGCTTTCTCCCACTCCACGGCATCTGGACGACTCCTTGCCTCTTCCACTGTTAGTGGTTCAATGAGAGGAGTGTCAAGGCTGGTTGGACCGGCAGTGTGATAGAACTGCCTGTAGTTGACTCTTGCAACATTACGTTGTGACCGACGGACCGAATCAGGCTGTGGTGCA
>SZWC01001518.1:72639-91597 GCA_023375785.1 Penium margaritaceum
GACAAACCGGACTCGGACAACAGAGTGCGCAATGCGTCCCCCAATGTTCTGTGCCACCTTTCAGCCACTCCATTTTGTTGAGGAGTGTATGGCGCTGTGGTTTGATGCACAATCCCCTTTGCCTTTAGCGCAGTTTCAAGAGGACCAAGAAATTCGCCACCCCGGTCTGTGCGCAAGATGCGCAGAGGGCAACCAGTTTGCCGCTCCGCCAATGGGATCCATTCTGTAATTGCCCGTTGTGCGTTTGCTTTGGTTTTCAGCAGAAAAGCCCAACGGAAACGGCTGTAGTCATCTGTAAGTGGCAGTATGTACTGTGACGCATACTGCACTGAGGGGACTGGCATGGGCCCTGTGAGGTCTGCATGTACCAGTTCTAGTGGCTCCGTACTTACACGCTGTGAAACAGGAAAACTCTGTCGGTGTGCTTTGCCTTCTTGACAGTCAAGACAGGCTGTTGCTTTCAACCCGTGTGGACAGTCTTGGGGACTCAAACCATGGGCAGGTTGATGTTTCTGCAGTTCGGTGATCAGTTCCGTGTTGATGTGTGCCAGTCGCCGGTGCATGAGGTTGGTGTGATGCGGGTCCGTACTGGTCATGACATGTGCCTGTGCTCGGTCTGATGGAAAGGCAGGGAAAAGTGTCAGTCTGTACAACACGTCTTCATGCAATGACTTGTCAGCCAGCAATTCCCCGTTTGCACCATAGATCATGCACTTCTGATCGCACGTCAGTGTAGACATGCCCACTTGCCTGTCTAACTGCCCCCCGGACAACAAGTTCACCTTCAGCTGAGGGGCGTACAAGACTCCAGTCAACCACATGACCCCACCAGGCGCTTGGAGTGCAACAGTCCCAATGCCTTCAACCCTCAGCACCTCCCCAGAGCCAGTCCGAACACCATGCACATCATGCGTAGCATACAATGATGCAAACAGACGACGATGCGGCGACATGTGATGTGAGGATGCTGTGTCAAGCAACCATTCATGCATGGGCAGTGTGTGCGATGTGGTCACATGTGTGTACCCAAGTCGCGGACCTGGGTGCTGAGGTGTTGCTGAGGGCTCTGGCGGGCGAAGATCTGGTGGCGCCCCCTGGGAGTCGTTGGCGGGCACAGCCTCCATCGTGTCGTACACGCCCTGTGCCCACTCCGGTACAGGAACTGGTGCCGCGGCAAACGATGGGAGGTGGTAGGGCCCAAGATACGGGAGTGATCCTGGGATCGGCTGCTGCTGTACGTACTGCTGCTACGGAGGAAAACCCATAGTGGCTGCTGCCATGGCCGGGACTGCATATTGTCCAGGCACGTTAGGTCCTCCAGGCTGACCGGGTGGGAAATAAGCCGGGCGAAACTGCTGCTGTTGGGGCTGCTGCTGCCACTGCTGCTGCTGCGTCTGCTGCCTCGCCATCATTTGGCGTTGGAGTGTGGGGCACCTGTGCCAGAAGTGTCCAGTCTGGTTGCAGTAACTGCACCGCTGAGTCTCACGACCACCACCGCGGCCGCCACCACGACCGCCACCACGGCCGCCACCCCGACCTCCGCTGCCATGGGAAGCTCGACCGTCACCCCCAAGACCTCCCGTCTGTGCATAGGTGTTGTGCGCGGCAGCTGCAGCTGCTGCGGAGGTACTTTGATGCGAATATGCAGCCGGTGCGGTTGAAGACAGGTCACGAGCTTCACCTTTCAGTATGTCTTTGTAATTCCGGAGTTCCTCGAAGATGGTCGAGAGGTCAATGCTCTCGATCTCGACCACTGGATGGCTGCGAAAGACGTCACGCCGAAACCCCTTATACTGTTCGCCGAGGTGGAGCAGCACCACGTCCAGCCACTCAAGAATGGAGCACGGAGCACCAAGACCGAGCAATCATCGACGTATGTCCATCGCATCGTCCCAGTACTCGGCGATCGGTGCTCCAGGCTTAGGGTACAGGTTGCGCAGGCGGTCGCGCAGGGTCACCACGAGTGTCATGCCCTGCTCCTCATGTCGGGTGGAAAGGTGTTTCCAAGCATCATGGGGTCGAGGTGCGCCACTACGGGGGTTGGATGGGTCTTCACCATTCCCTCCAAAGCGGAAATGGCGCAGGGCATGTGACTGATTATCAGGGAGAGCACGGAGCAATGCGTTGAAGGCGCGTAGTAACACGTGGTCACTTGTGGCATCCGACGGAGGGTTGAGGTAGTACTCTTCCAACCCATGCTCCGCTGCCCAAGACAAGAAGAGATCCTTCCAGGCTAGGAACTCTCTGCTGCCCAGCTGCGGAGGAGAAAGTTCCCGCTGCCCGAGGCCTAGCTGCGCCATGGCGGCGGCGGTGAGGGTCACGGCCGCCGGATCACCGTTGCCACCGCCCTCTACTTCGCTCATGATGACCTAGGACTGATGTCCTGCACGTCACTAGCCTTAGAGAAGGTGGGGACAAACACTCTGGACCCGTTAGTGGGGACAAATGGACCGGACAAATTTCGGCAGCAATTCGCCGGGCCCACTTTGGGCCCAGATTTCTGCCGAGAGCCCAGAGCTCTATTGGAAACCGCCGAGGTAGTCTGCTGACCCTGCACACCCACCCCAACCACCCCAGCCACGTTGCCCGACCCAAAAATCGCGGGTGGACACTCCGGGGTGAGGGAGGAGAGGGCGTGGAGGCGAGAATCGCCGCTCCCGCCCTCTCTCAAGCCTCTGTGGCNGCGAAGGCTTCCCTGGCCTCGCGCGCTGTCCCTTGGCTCTTTCGCCGCTCTCTTGCGGCCTGTGCGCCCTCCTCCGCCTCGCCGACCCTCGCCGAAATCGCGTGCCTATGGCGGCCGCCACCCTTTTCGGCTCCTACGGTCAGCTCTCTTGCACCTTAGGCCCTGGACATGGCTCTGATACCATGAGAATCTCTCTACGATTCCATAGCAACAAACGGTGCTGAAAATGGTGGTCAAACGGCCATGGAAACATCAGATCTAGTTTGCACAAAAAGGAAACGAAGTACAAGTCTCCTAGTAACAAGCCATACCCCTATTACGGGTGGGGCTCGAGGTGCGAGCCTCACCCAGCCGGCCGGCGAGCGAAGCTCGCCGGCGCACTGCGAGGGCGAGGGCGAACTCGCTCCTCGACCCAGAAAGGCGCGGCACTAGCCGCGCCTGCCCTCGAAAGACCAACCTAACCCACAACTAAACTGACCTACTCTAGACCTAGGAAAACATCAATATTGAGGTCTCAAGTAGGTTTCTTAAGCAAAATGACACTGTAGTCCACTATAGATGCAAGGACTGAAGTAGGTCTTGGAACAGGCATGGGCCGACGGCCGGCGGGAGACAAATGACGACGCGGCCAGAGTGAGAGAGAGGCCGTGCGTCGTAGAATGTCTTTGCGTCTAGCGGAGATCACCACCGGCCGCCGGATCCACATGCACTGCACACCCGCGGCCACACACGAGACACAGCAGAATATATACACAGGGTTATCAGGTTAGCCTTCTCTTTGAACCAACGCTCCCGTCAGTCGCACACACTACCCATGCATGGGTAGTGTGTGTGATGTCGTAATGTATGTGTGCCCCAACTTCTGACCTGGCAGCTGTGAGATTCCAACTGGCTCTGGTGGATGCAGCTCCATAGGCGCACTCCACCCTGGTCCTGGCGGCATTTCCAGTGGCTGTTGTGGCTCGGTCATCTCAAAATACACCCACTGCGCCCACGCTGGAACTGGAGCGGGTGCACTGATGTATGGAGGCATGAACGGAGATCCCTGGTACACTGGTGGAGATGAGGCTGGTGCTTGTGAGTACATGGCAGGGTGCAGCTGTGGAGGACCAAAAGTGGCTCCTCCAAAGGGTGCCGGCACTCAAGGTCTTGCCGCAGAATGTGTCGTCCAGGTTGGAGGGTGGACATGTTGCCTAAGGTGATAGAGCGGCATCGGTAGTTGCCCCATTGTTGGGCATGTCTGCTACAAGGATGGGGTCATGATTCGCTGAAGCACCGGAAATGCGCACTAGCAGTGACCCGGCTGTTTGTAGTAGTTGCAGGTCTGGTTTCCTCCCCCTTGACCGCACCCACGTCCTCTGCCACCTTTCCTGCCTTTGTTTCCTCCACCGCCACACCCCCCTCCACCTCCTCCACCAGGGTGAAGATGCACAGGAGAGGGAGTGCCTCCTCCTCCTTGATGCACAGATGCACTTGCTGCTACATCCTCATCTTCGCGTGCCTTGTCTTTCAGGATATCTTCATAGTTCCTCAGCTCATCGAACACCTCAACCAAGTAGGTGTTCTTGATATCAGCTACTTTCAGCTTCCGAAGTAGGCCACGCCGGAAGTCCTTATACAGTTCACCGAGGTGAAGGGGGACCGGGTTCAGCCACTCGAGAATGGTGCAGGATGCACCGAGGCCAAGAATGCGCCGACGAAGGTCCATGGTATCATCCCAATATTCAGAAACTGGTGCGGGGCTTCTCTCGCAGGGAGATGATGAGGGCCATCCCATGCTCTTCCTTCCGCGTGGCAAGGTGTTTCCACGCATCATGGGTTCTAGGATCCCCAATGCAAGGATTTTTGGGATCTTCTCCTTTCCCCCCAAAGCGAAAATGGTGGATCGAGTACTGCTGGTCCTCTGGTAGTGCGTGCACTACAGCATTGAATTCCCTTACGGGTACCCGCGCGTCGGTGTTGTTCGGCGGCGGAGCTAGGTAGTAGTCCTCTAAACCGTGGTCTGCAGCCCAAGACAGGAATACATCCTTCCAGGATAGAAAGTCACACGCGCCAAGCTGTGGCGACGTCAGATCCTTGTGGGACAGCACCTTGCTCAGGTCGTCCCATGTCATCACTGTAGAGGTGGCACCGGCGGTGGCGTCGCCAGCGGCGCGAGCACCTGTGATCACGCTGACATTTGCACCAGCCCCTTCTGGCATGGATCCTGCTACGCTCATGGCGCCGTGTCGCTTGTGGACAAGCTAGGACCCCGGCAGTGGCGCAGCTGCCCGTTTGTTGCTGCCAAAGTAAAATTTGGCAGCAATTTGCCGAGCCCACTTTGGGCCCAGTTTTCTGCCGCGAGCCCTAAGATCGATGCGGATCGCCGGTCTTGGCCTTTGGTACCTGTTAGGTCTTTTCTTGACCTGCATGGACACCCTCAGGGCCAGGAGACCCCACTCTCATCCATCCCCTTCTTTCCTCTAGCGTCGCTCCCCTCTCTTCTGCCACTTCCACTTGCTGTGCACGACCTAGGAGAAGGCTTTCGACGCTCCTTGGGGCTTTCACAGCCTGCTTTCTTGGCTGCCGCGCGGCTCTACGGTCACTCGCCACTCGGCCCCCCACATGTTTTCTTGGTGCTGGCCTGATTTGCCACCATCTGCCGTCTAGCCTGGCTCTGATACCATGAGAATGAAGAGGCAAATCAAATACAACTTGTTTGAGCTTAAACGGTCAAGTATCGGCTATGCTAGGTGCGGGTTAGTCACAGCAGTCATGGAGGCCCGCAAAAAAAAGAGTGTTGAGGAGTGACGAGGAGTTACTCGTACGGGTGAGTCTCGCTAGTCGAGACTCACCCAGCGGGCCGGCGAGCGAGGCTTGCCGGCATGCAATTCTGGAGCGAGGGTAAATCGCCCTCGTACTCGGCAAAGGGGCCGGCTAGTTTGCGCCCTGTCCTGCACACCTAGTCACGAAACAACACGCATGTCTTTCTAGGACGAATCTAGGTTTCAGTAGTGATTTTGCAGGTTTGACCCGGGCAAACAACAAGGGACAACTATAGGCTAGGAAAGCTGGAGAGTAAGGATGTTTCTGAGGAATGGAGGAGAGAGGGACATGCCAAAATGATGGAGGCAACTACGCGTATGGGACAGAGGAGTTGCGAACCATCATGGTGTGTTGCCTCCAGTTTTTGCATCAACATGTCCTGCACGCTCATGACCACCCACAAGAGAGCATATGTATACAGGGAGATTAACAAGCTTCACTAAGGAGGAATCTTCATGGATGGTGAGAGACGTGACCCGCATCATCAGGTACGGTCGTCGTGAGAGTGCGTCAGCTGGGTTGATGCGACCCGGCCAGTATACGATCTTGTAGTCAAAGCGTGACTCTAGGTACTCCATCCAATGTGCTTGTTGCAGGTTCAGGATTGGCTGCATCTTGAAGTACTTCAACGCATGGTGATCAATATAGACCATACTTTAGAACTGCTAGTTCTTAAATACTACAATCACGCTGAGTATCTCCTTGTTGTGGGTGGTGTTGTTCAGCTTTGTTCCACACAACTTGCACGAGGAGTAGGTGACCGGCTATGAACTGTTGCCAAAATCTTGCAAATGGATACCACCAATGGCCAGGTCCAAAGCATCCATCGCCATTTCAAACTCACGGCCGATGTTAGCAAAGTGCAAGGCAAGTGCATAGGTTAGAACCCTTCTGATTTTCTTGAATACTTCTTATTTGCTAATTGCCCAATTCTACTCACAATCCTTGCGAGTGAGATTGGAGAGTGACGCTCACACTCCCGCATAGCCAAAGATAAACCTACAATAGTAGTTGCAAAGATCAATGAACACTTGCACATCGTACACACTACGCAACTTTGGCTACTCTTGCACAACCATAACCTTGCACGGGTCCATGGAAATCTCTCCATTGCCAATCATGTATCTAAGGAAGTCAATTTTCCCCACCACAAACTCACACTTGGAGAGCTTTACAAAAAACTTCTCCTTTCTCAAAACTTTGAGGACCTTCTTCACATGCTGCTCATGTTCCTCCGCGTTCATACTAAACACCAAGATATCATCAAGGTATACCACTACAAATACATCCAATTAGGGCCTGAATATGTTGTCCCTCACCGCCATAAAGGTGGCCGGCAAATGAGTCAGCCCAAATTGTATCACGAGGAATTTGAAGTGACCAAAGTGTGCACAGAAGGTTGTCGTTTCCACATCATCTACTGTGATGCAGATCTGGTGGTAGTAGGATCGGATGTCAATCTTTGTGAAGAAGTGAGCCACACGGAGCTTATCAAAGAGCTCCTCGGCTCGTGGAAGTGGGTACCGATTCTCGTTGGTCAACTCGTTCAACGTCCGGTAGTCCATGCACATGCGTATCTCCTCCATCTTTTTCTACACGAATATGACAGGTGCCGGGTAAGGAGATGAGGATGGACAGATAAATTCCTGCTCTGTCATCTCAATGAGCTTCTTCTTAAGCTCCTGCATCTGTGTGTTGCTCATGTGGTACGTTGCACAAATAGGAGGACACGCTCCAGGTTTAAGGTCAACGGGATGGTCTATGTCCCACTTTGGTGGCAGACCCGTGGGGAGGGTATCTGAGAACACGTCCTTAAATTCCAAACACAACTTCTGAGTCCCCTTGAGATCCACGGCAAACTTGCCTTGGGTCCCCAGCTGCTCAAGAATCACCCCATGTTCCACAGCAGGCGTCACATCCTCTGGATTGCCAAAATCAACCTCCAACTCTCGTAAGAATGCCAAAAACAATCTGCTCTCTTATTGGAATCGCACACTTGAGCTGCACCAAGCTTAGCATCATTGGCACCAATTCCTCCTTGTAAGGTGCTGACCGATGCAAAACTTTCTCCACAATATTCTCCTCCTCTGCGGTCTCTTCCTCGGACCACGTAGGCAAGGGATAATCCTTGTCTCTGATATCGATTGAGATAGTGCACGCCTCTCAATTGACAATGGCATTGTACTTGTGGAGGAAGTAACAACCAAGGATCATATCGTAATCCTTCATCCGGCACACCTAATATTAATGCGTATGAATATTCTTGCCTTGTGTGTGGATGTGAGTACGCAGGGCATGCTGGCCATGAGACTGGAGACGACGGATGTTGAGCGTGTTCTTCGCACGCTTCAGATATTGCTTCCTCCGTATGCTATAGCTCGTGCCTCGGCTCCAGCTCAGTTTCATGCCCTTGCTTCATTCTCTTACTTGGTCTACTTGGTGTTACTAAACCTAGATTAGACTTTGACTCTGTGGTGATATACATGATGAGTTGGCAGTTAGACCTAGACCAGACCTTCAACCTTGCATGACGTAGGTTAGTTTTGCACTAGAGGGGTAGTCGACCAAGAAATCGGTCTTGGGACGAGTTTCATCCTCGATTAGCTAGAGCGAGCTCGCACGGCCGGCAGGCCTCACTGCCCGGCCACGTGGAGCGAAGCACAAAACTCGTACCTCACTCCCTCTCTCTCTTGTCTATTTGGTCTCCACACATAGTGTCCAAAACCTAGCCATGGCTGTGACATCTTTGACCCTAGCTTACTCCATAGTCCACCATTTTGAGTGATTCAAGTTACAAATTGAAGCTCTTGGAATTCCCATGGTATCAGAGCAGGTCCGACAGCCTGCACTTGTGAGAATGGGGAGAAATCTAGAGACGTTGAAAATGGTTGCAAGAGGGAAAATCGTGAATATGACAACCTAGGCTATTAGGGATGAGCTTAAGCCGGAAAAACTACAATGCACAGCTAGGACGAAACATCGTAAGGTGCAAAGAGCCTGCGAGGCCAAAGTAAGGCACAGAAAGGGCAAGGCAAAGGCAAGGGTGGACACCACGGACCGCGTGGCTGTCGGTGATCCCCGCAAGGAGTTGCACACAGTGGAGGGAGAGGGGGCGCATACAACCTGTACCCAGAAGTCAGAAGTGTAGGCAGAAATTCAGTGACCATGAGTGGTGAAGGATCTGCGAGGGATGGTGACCCTCGCCGTAGCAGCAGAGGCGGTGGCAATGCACACTCGGCCACCTTAGCAACAGCAATGACACATAGCAATCTCAATAGGATCACTCTCCACAAGGATTTAACGTCGCCACCCCTTGGAACGCGGGACTTCCCTGCATTGAAGGGCGTGTTCCTTGTATGGCCGGCTGAGCATGGACTCGAGGAACTCTATCTCCACCCACCGCCAGAGGAGGTAGATGACCGTACCCTCCTCCGTGCCTTCAATGCTTTAACGTGTGCTCTACCGGATGACAAGTCGTATACCATCCACACATTTAGATATGGTGGGAGAGGAGAGGACGCAACCAACCCCCACAGTGGGGCTCTCTGTCTTGCTGAGGTGTGGCAACACTTGGTGACGCACAAGGAGGAACATGGCATGGTCTTGGTCATCACACTGCATAATACGCTTCATCGTCTCTATTAGAAACCCGATGCACCTATTGCTGAGTTTTGGGATACGACAATGGACATCAGGCGTCGGATCTTGGGACTGGGTGCCTCCTATACCATCCTAGAGTGGCTTGATCTGGTGCTGCTCCATCTCGATGAGCCGTACAAGGATTTTTTCCGTGATTTGCTGCGACGCCTTCGTGTAGCGGAAATTGGGAGCACCGACCTGTCAAGAGTGTTCAAAAAATTGAGGAATTATGAGGACATACTTGGTGGGGAGGATCAAGAGGTTGAAATCTCTTCTACCACGGCCATCACACATGAGGCGTCTGGGGCTCTTCATGCCATGGCCAGACAGGGAGATTATGGTGGTGAGGTGGTCGTGGAGGCCAGGGTGGCAGAGGTCAGGGACGTGGGCGAGACACAGTTACTCGTACTCGTCAGCCTGGTCACTACTGGGACGCCTGTCCCATGCTGCTGCACATCATGAACCCACAACAACATCAGTACTAGCAGCAGCCCTACCAGTAGCAGCAGCTGCATCCACCGATCATGGGATCGCTGCCTCCTCCCACCTGAGGAGCACAGATACAGTCTGGGTCACGTGGTCCCTCACCGACTGCTGCTGCCAAATTCGGACAACCGCTGATATAGCCAATGATGCAACCGATGATGCAGTAGCCGATGATGCAGCAGACAGTGCAGCTGATGCTGCAGCAGACATCCTTTTTACCTCCCTTGCACTACATGCCACACCCTACAATGCCATTTTCCACACCCGAGTGGACACAGCACAAGTACGCCGACATGGCGACAAAACAGGAGCCACTTCCACCGCCTCTGCATGATGGATGGCTCCCCAGCACAGACCTACAGCCACCCGAGCTGACAGTGGAACCACAGACAGCAGGTCAGTGGCTCGGTCACATGCACATCACTACTTCCCATGCACTTCACGTGCATGAGTGGTTGTATGACACACCATCGTCTCATCACATGTCACCTCATCGTCAGTCATTCCCCTCATTGTCTGCCACACATGATGTTGACGGGGTGAAGACTGAGTCGGAGGAGGCACTTGCCGTTGAGGCTGTGGGGACTATGGCTCTCCAGGCGCCGGGAGGGGGGGGGGGGGACTGTGGTTGATTGGTGTGTTTCATGTTCCCAAGTTGAAGGTGAATCTTTTGTCAGGAGGACAGCTAGAACGACAATTGAATGTGTCCAATATAACTCAAAAGCAACAATTCATGATATTTGATGCCTCTGGATCCTCGCTGGCTGATGGACCAATGCAGGATGATATGTTGTACAGGTTCACACTCTTTCCTCCTATTCCCTCAGCCCAAGCACTAGCACATGTCACAACCACAGTCGATGCAAAACACATTGATCTCATTCACCTTCGTCTTGCACACATCAACACAACACTGGTTGATAACCTCATGAAGCAGAATACCGCTCCCTACACGCCCCAATAGAACAGAGTTGCAGAGAGATGGCATAGGACCTTGGGAGATTCTTTGCGCATCCTTTGTGGAGATTCTGTCCTGTCCTTTCGGTTCTGGAAAGAGGTGGTCAAATGTATCACATGGGTTTGGAATCGCATTTCCCAGGGTCCATTGCCCAACTCAGTGACGTCCTGGGAGTGCTGGTTTCAAGAGAAGGAAGACGTGAGACCTGCACGGGTCTGGGGAATAATGGCTTGTGTATGGGTTGCATAACCTTAAAGGGATCATAAACTCAGCCCATGTGGCAGATAGCGTGTGTTTGTGGGAGTGTCACATGCCTCCCAGTCATGGAGGTTCTGGCACCCCGACAATCAGTTCTTTGTTGAAATTCGAGACGCATCTTTTCTGGAACACATGCCATACAAGACGTTTCGCACCCTACGGCATGTCCCGCATATTCCCTCTCCACACTAGTACCCGGAGTATGTGAGTGTACCTTTCTTTGTGCCTCGTCCCATGCGTCACACCTCACCTGTTGCATGACAGTCATATGCTGCACCTGTGGCATCCCCAGTCTCCACAGATCTGTTAACACCGACTGACCTAGCAAGCACAACATCAGACACAACATCCTTACCACCTGGCTTGGCACCAGTTCTGCTGAGAGAAAATGAGGAACAGTCTCCTCCAACAGTCACTGATCATGTTCATCGATCTACAGGAAACGTAGCAAGTGTGGACTACAAACAGTTCTATCACACGGTTGGGCCTACCCCTCTAGACTCCACAGTCGTAGAACCCCTCACGCTGACATAAGCAAGGGAACGGCCAGATGCAGCACAGTGGGAGAAAGCCATTGTTGCTGAGTTGAATACACTATTGGAACATGATGTGTATCAGCTTGTGCCACTACGTCCAGGTCGGAAAGAAATTGATCCTAAGTGGGTGTTCAAACTCAAGAGAAATCTGGAAGGCATGATTGAAAAATACAAGGCTCGTCTGGTTGCCAAAGGGTTCCATCAGATCCCTCAACAAGACTTCACAGACACGTATGCCCCGGTCAACAAGTATGGCACCAGTCGCACCTTGCTGGCCGTGGCGGTACACGACGATTGGGAAGTACATCAAATGGATGTCAAAAGTGCCTTTTTTAATGGTACCCTTGAGGAGGAACTGTATGCGAAACAGCCAGAAGGGTTTGAGGATGGAACTGATTGTGTATGGTTGTTGTTGAAAGCATTGGATGGATTGAAGAAAGCTCTGAGGTGTTGGAAGAAAGAAATCCGGTGCACTCTAGAACTTGGTGGATTTTCCCAAAGCATCTCTGATCCTTCTCTGTTCTTCTGGTGGCATGGAATAGAGCCCATTGCATTGCTTGTCCATGTGGATGATCTATTGATTCTTTCCCCTTCACTCCTACTCATCTCATGGACAGATTTACTGCTCACTGTACACGACCGCATGACCTACCTTGGTGAGGCACACAGCTTCTTGGACATGACCATCACCCGAGACAGACCCGCACGCACACTGACCCTGCATCAAGGACGTTTTGTGGCCAATCTGACTGCACGCTTTCACCACCTTGTTCAACACTTGCCACGTCAACAGTCACCCATGAGTCCGGATGTCTATGCATATTTTCTTGATGCATGCACCACAGACTAAGGACCTGATAGTGATCCAACACTCTATTGCCAGATCACAGGTAGTCTCTCATACTTGGCATCCACAACACAACTTGACATTGCATGTGCTGTCAACACCTTGGCTCAGTTCAGCCAGTGACCCCGCGGTACGCATCACAAGGCCTTGTTAAAATTGTTGTGTTATGTGTTGGACACTGCCGAGGTCGGTCTGATCATCTCTCCCTCTTCAGCACCTCTCTTGGACGGGTATTGTGACAGTCATTACGTACGTGATTGCACCACGCGCAATCAATGAGGATATTTTTTCCATGGGGGGACATGGTCGTCTCATGGAGGAGTGCTAGACAGTCGTGCGTGGCATGCAGTATGGCTGAGGCTGAATACATGGCATTGAGTGAGGCTACATGCAAAGCTATATGGCTGGGACGGTTGCTTGAACAATTGGGCTTGACTGTGCATGCAACACCACTGTACATCGACAATTCAGCAGCACGACGGATTGCAGCAAATGACGGAGTTCTGCATCCACATATGCTGTTCATATCAGCATTGAGAAGCACTTCGTGCAAGAAGCAGTCGAAGCAGGGTTGTGTATCACATTGTGGGAGACGCTCAGTTGGCAGAATTCCCTCATCAAACCTTACCTCTCAACTTGACTAACTCAGCTGCATGCCTACAGCACTCACATCGAAGGGGGCGTGTTAATCCATGTACATATTCTTGCCTTGTGTGTGGATGTGAGTGTGCAGGGCATGACGGCCATGAGACTGGAGACGACGCATGTTGAACGCGTGCTTCACAAGCTTCAGACGCAGCCTCCTCCATATGTTGCAGTTCGTGCCTCATGTGCCTCAGCTCCAGCTCAGTCGCATTCCCTTGCTTCATTCTCTCACATGGTCCACTTGGTGTTAGTAAAACTAGATTAAACTTTGACTCTGTGGTGATATACATGATGAGTTGGCGGATAGATGTAGACTAGACCTTTGACCTTTCATGACCTAGGTTAGTTTTGAACTAGAGAGGCAGTTGACGAAGAAATCGGTCTAGGGGCCAGTTCAGCCCTCGGTCCACCGTTTTGAGTTATTCAAGTTGCAAATTGAAGTTCTTGGAATTCTCACCCAGTATACGATCATTATGTGAATCTTCCCCATAAGAATAGAGAGGAAACGGGCCAGGTACCCCACTTGGTCAGCAATCCGCTTCTTGTTTGTGAGTGTAAGGTCCCACTTCCAAGCACACTCAATGCTCACAAAACTGTGGCTCGCACTCAAACTCAACAGACTCCCCACCTTCCCCTTGACTCCCTTTTACTCGTGCCTCCAAGAGAAGTATAGAATGCTCCTCCTCATACCCCAAATCCCAGGCCTTGATCTCAGAAACCCCCTTGATTGCAGCAAGGTATTTGGCTGGATGGTTAACTGGTAGTTTGGATTGAGAGGAGCAAGGAGTGACGTCATTTACTAACGACTCTCCTCATCTTCTGACTCCTTTGTTGCTTTCTCTGCTTCCTTCATGGCTTGCTTCCCCTTCCCTTGCCTCTTACCCTTGTCATTGCCTTTCTTTAGAATCTGGCAATCACACGTAATGTGGCCAGGCCTGCAAGAGTTGTAGAACTTGTACTATTGCAACACTCCAATCTCCATGGATGTGTCATTGCTCTTGGCCCGCTTATTGTAACCACCTCCCAAAAATAGTTCTTGCTGTTGGCATGAGCTTGTTGTAAGCAAGAGTTGTACTGATCTGTTTCTCCAATCATCCCCGACAGGTCGTGTATCACCATCATAGCATAGGTATCGTTCCTAAGGTCGTTGTTGTAGTGGAAGCATAGTTCATGAGAGCCGAAGCAATAGATGGAAGTGATATCACAAAACCTGAGGATGTAGTCGGCAATGCTGCCAGTTTGGCAAAGTCAATGCAGCTTGACACGCAAATTGTTCCTCACGTCACCCACGGTTAAGCACTTGATGAACGACTCTGTGAACTCTGCACGAGGTCAAACACTTTGGGATAGGGTCGCCACTGCTGCAGGTTGGAGCCGTTGGGGTTGAGATTCTGTTCGTAGATGCAATGACTGCGACCATTGATGCTCCACTTCCATGTGGATTGGATCGCATCACGTCGGCCCACCAATCCAACGATGCCCCTCTCAACAGGTCCACATCATAGTCGCAGCGTGCCTCATACGTTGAGGCATCACTGATGGCACTGAAGTATTTCTTCAGTCCGAGTATCCAAGCATGCGCAGCTCGTCCATCCTTCCTCAATGGGTCAAACAGCTCCTGCTTGGATGGGCTCGGGATGCCCACCACAACTCTAGGTGCGGTAGTAACTGCAACCGGTGTTGTCACAGGACGTTTCACAAGCTCTTCATTGAGGCACATATTCTGCTCCTCCAGCAGGTCCATATTGGCCTGCATGTCGGCGAGTAACTTTTGTAACGCTGTGACTTCTGTTAGTTTGCCTTGCAAGGACAAAACCACAGCCATCAACAATGTGCCAGATGAAGTCATCTTTCCATCCAGTGCAACTTCGTCCTCAACATGTCCTCCAGTTACGGCATTGTCACCAGAGTGTGTCGTTGGTCTTGGGCATGGATCCGCCAAAGAGACGAGATGTGTGCTAGTCTCCATTGACCATGGGAGGCTGTTACGTAGATGATTGTGCCGCTGAGCAAAGGGTGGCTCTGATACCAAGTATAAACCGGGCACGTTGTGCTATCCTCAAACAGAGGGTACAAGTACCAACCAACAGCAACGGTGACCAAAGGGACTTCCACATGACATGGTCATCCCCGGTGGCCATCCACGTGATGGCAGAGGCCCGGCCGCGACCAGACCTGAACTCGGACCCAGTCTCCATGAGTCACGCCATGCAACCAACTACAGGAGGTCATTGTCCCAGAGAGTACACGGAGGCGTCCCTGTCCCTGTTTTGCACACACACACACACACACACACACACACACACACACACACACACACACACACACACACACACACACACACACACACACACACACAGACACACACCTACACACGGACAAAACTCAACACTCTCCCATGGACCGAATACGTGCATGTGTGTGAATGCGCCCTGGGACCAGTGGTAGTAGTGTGGTTGCAGTGCAACGTGTCATGCCAATGCCATGCACATTGTGTTGGAAGACAGTGCGAGACAGTGACTTGGTCAAGAATTCAGCAAGCTGCTTTTTTTTGTGTGCACGTCCACCACACTGGTGATGCCACAAGTGAGCATGTCACGAATGAAATGGTGCTCAACATTGATGTGTTTAGTGTAATTGTGGACCACACCACCATTGCGTGTGATGGCATGTGCGCTTGTGCTGTCACACTTTTTGGGAACGTGCGAGATAGAAACATGCAGCTCACGTAAGAGATGCAACCATGTAGCCTGAGTTACAGCAGATCCCAGGGCCATGTACTCAACCTCTGATGTGCTGCGTGCTACACATCCTTGCTTCCCACTGCGCCAAGAGACAATTGTGCCCCCAAGAAGGAAGGCATACCCTCCTCGACTCCGAGTATCAGCATCACCAATCTAGTCACTGTCACTGTATCCCTTAATGGGCACGGGGACCGGCCCGACACAATCAAACCCTTCAACCACCACTGGCCCTGGTTAGGCTCTGAACTCTAGACCCATATATGAAGTGTTTACCACGTACCGTAAGACATGAACCGCAGCATCATGGTGCCCAGTTCTAGGGGCCTGTGCATGCTGCGTCAGGATGTTCACGGGACAGGCAACATCCAGGCACGTGGTGGTGGAGAGGTACATGAGGCACCCCAAGATCGCCTGGTAGGGCGTTGGAGGGGCCTCGTCCCTTGACTCTCAGAAGCAATGCGCTTCACAAGGACTTGACAATCAGGGGTCATCGGCATCCAGAGGTCATCAGAAAACCTCCCTGCCAACATGTGCACATACCTCTCCTGGTGCACACGTAGCATTCCTTGAGGATGAGATCACTCGATCTGCATGCCGAGGAACATGTCCGCCTCTCCCAGGTCCTTCATCCTGTATTATGTGCGCAGGAGCTCCTTCACGGTAGTCAGTGCCGACAGACTGGGTGATGTGATCAAGAGGTCATCAACATAGACAAGGACATAAACGAGACAATTCGGTGTGCCACGGATGAACAGTGCAGGGTCTATTGTGCTCTGACAAAAACCCCCTTTAGACAAGGTGCCAGAAATCTCCTTGTTCCACCTTCAAGGTGCCTGCTTCAGGTCGTATAGGGCCTTTTGAAGGCGGCACACTCTGTTTGTGTCATCATCTAACTCTAGAGGCTGCACCATGTAAATCTCTTCCTCCAGGGTCCCATAGATGAACATTTTTTTAACGTCCATCTGATGCAACTCCCAGTCCCTGTGTGCCAAAACACCAAGCAATACCCTGCTCATTGGATATTTGCTGACCGGAGCAAATGTGTCATGAAATTCCTGACCAGGGACTTGGGAAAAACCCTTTGTCCTGAGACGGGCTTTGTACCGCTCTAGTGTTCCATCCTTTTTTTCTTCGTCTTAAGCACCCACTTGGCACAGACAGCCTTCCATCTAGGTGGAAGCTCAGCCAGCTCAAAGACCCCATGGGCCTTAAGGAAATCCAGTTGAGCCTGATATGCTTTCTTCCACTCAACCATGTCAGGGCGTCTGAGGGCATCTTTGACAGTGAGTGGATCAGGTAGAAGTGTCTGTCCCCCCTGGGTCGTTTGTGTTGTGGCTCCACTTCTTGCATAGGAGCCCACTGGCTTCTCAATGAGCCCTGTCGCATCCTCAGCATGTGTTGACTCAAGAAAAAGCACGTGTGCACCATATAGATGCTTGGGGTGCATAGTGAGTCCAAGTCCCCATCGTGAGGGTGGAGGTTGCTCTTGAAGGCAACCACCGGGAGCCACGAAGAAGGGCTCGTACACCTCAGCTGGGGCATGCTGGTCTTGTGGGGAATTGGCTGGTGAGGCTGGTATTGTAGGCACCTCGTGTTGACCGAGCTCCTCTAGTGCTCGCTTAATGGGACTTGGGAACTGAAGCTCCTCGAAACTAATTGGGATGACCCCAGTAGGGAAATAAGGCCATCGCTCATTGGTGCCTCATCCACCTGGCGGGATGACTCTCCCAACCTCTCAGACTCTCCCACGCTCTCATGGCCATCATGGTTGGATACCTCATTGGAGACCTGAGGGCTATGAGCCACAGAAGGCTCACGAGGGGGCTCCGTGGGGCTGGATACACACACCGGAGAATCAAAGAAGACATGATCAGGTACGACTGGTCCTGTGACCTCTGCCGGTGGAGGTCGTTGGCAGTCTGTTTGAATTGGGCATACGTGAAATGCTCGTAGAACAGTACCTCACAACTCTCCACCACATTCCTTGCCAAGGGGTCCCAGAACCTGTAGGCTTTTGACTGTGGCGCCATCCCTAGGAATACACACATGCAACCTCGAGGCGAGATTTTGCCAATGTGGTCATCCTTCTTGCACCACACACAAGCCATTATACCCCACACCCCGGCAAGCCACAGGTTGGCTCAAATCCCATACAACCTCTCCCACGGCGTGATGGTAGAGGGAAAGGGGCCATGTGGGATCCTGTTCCACACCCATGTGAGATACTTGATGGCCTCAGTATAGAAAGACTGACTCAAACCGGCTTCAACCAGCATCGTGTGGAAACCGTCACCAATCGTACGGTTCCAGCGCTCAGCCACCCTGTTATATTGGGATGTCTCTGGAGCAATTAATTGGGGCTCAAATTCCATGGCTTGAGGTACTTCACAGTTAGGCCAAGGTACTTACCTCCTCGGTCTGATCTGAAGCTGGCTAAGGTCTGGTTACATTGACGCTGGGCACGAGGGAGCCAGTCGCGAAGAGCATCCTCGGCCTCGCTCTTTGCATGAAGAAAGTAAACCCATGTGAATCAGGAGTAATCATCAATGATTAGTGAAGACATACCTTTCTCTTTCTCCCAGTGACTGAATTGGGAGAGGGCCGAGCACATCAGAGTCAAAAAGTTGCAGCGGACGACTTGACTGATTGACACACTCAGGGAATGGAAGACGGTGCATTTTCCCTTGGGCACAGTCTAAGAAGTCAGTGCCACAAGGTGCAGTGAAGGTCACTTTATTCAGACCATCTGCAGGCAAGGCATGTAGCTTGGTGCAGCAGTGCCAACATGACAAAGGCGATGGTGCAGCTGACGAGTATGAGCAGGCGACAAGTGTGGCAGCAGACGAGTGTGGGAAGCAAGGACACGAGCATCACCAGAGTCATCAGCATCAATGGCCCGCACCCTATACATACCATTGGTGTTCTTGCCACTCAACACAATGTGCTTGTTGTTATGCATAGTGATCATGCACATGCCATCACCATGAGAGGTGCGCATGCCTGAGCGATCAAGAGTGGATGTGGACAGTAAGCTCAGCTGGAAGTCAGGCACATACAGTACATCTGTTAGGAACACCTCCCACATGGGTCCTCGCAAGCACACCGTGCCCACCTCTCGAACTGACCGGATAGTTCCCGCAAAATCCAACGTACCGAACAAGTCCCGTCGTGGAGTCATGTGATATGTGGTTCCTGAGTCTACTGCCCACGTCCCATCGACCTCTCTTTCAGAGGAGGTGACCTTGCAATGTGCTATGTCATTCTCATTGTGCATAGGTTGCTCTGATCCACACTCCACACACACTCGTAGCATGCTCTCTCTCTCTCTCTCTCTCTCTCTCTCTCTCTCTCTCTCCC
>SZWC01001518.1:116344-156310 GCA_023375785.1 Penium margaritaceum
CCGCTTCCGCGCCTGTTGCTGCTGCTACGACAGACATCATCAGCCCGCAAGGAATTGCACCGAAAAGGCACGCATGAGAAGTTGCTCTGGTAATTCCAGAATTTAGACCCCGAGCACCCTGCGAACGCGTTGATGTCGTCAATAGAGCTGGCATCACTCTCGGTCACGCTGCAATCATCATTGTCACCATCGCCGTTGTGCTCGTGTCCATACTCGCTGTCCACATCCTGAGCATCTTGCAGCTGCCACCGCTGCTCAGAAGCAGCACCCTTTCCTGAAACATGGCTGACCAAGTCCGACCCCAGGACAGCTCCAGTTCGTGCACATCTTTCTCCTTTGCTCTCGACAGGGGAGGCCGTGGGACGAGGGCTGTTGCTGAAGGCATGAACAGGCGGCGGGGAGAAGATGCCGCTGTGATCAATCCTTCCGCCCTCACAACCGGTGGTGCTAGGAGTGTTCCTGGTGCCGTTGGTGGTAGTGGTGGTGGTGGAGGTGGTGGTTGTGGTGATACTGCTGCTGCTGCTATTACTGCTGCCGCTGCTGCTGCTGCTGCTGCCATTGCTGCTACTGTTGCTAGCGCTGATGCTGTCGCTGCTGCTGCTTCTGGTGCTGCTTTTGCTGCTGCTGTCCATGCTCCAGCGATTGTTCACCACAACCACCGTCGCACTGACAACCGTGGTTGGAGGAAGAGAGGGTCTTCAGGGTGCCACAAACGAGAAGCTCCTTACGGAGGAGAAGTGCAGCAGCTGCAGCAGCGGCGCTGGTAGCTCTGGCGACGTCAACAGTAGGACCCGTGATCATCTGGCCGGTGACCTGCGGCTTTTACTGAGGCCTGCGTCATTTACTCAGGCCTGCGAGGCTGATGGACGCGTCGGCAGTGCAGATGATGGCCTGAGGAGTCGTGGCGACATCGCTGGTGGTAGTCGTTAACTCGGAGTGCGACTCGAAATTCAAACCAGTTTGCGTGCGTGTACCTTTTTTGGGAAAAGAAACATGAATGGTTTGTGAGATCATCGGATGGCAAGCAATACGGTTCAGAAAAGAAAGGGGTGAAAGGGAAACTTTTAATGTTCACCAACAGAAGTCCAATACTCCTGTTTAAAATTTCAAATCTGAAAATTTCATATTGATTCAAGAGAAATAGAAATTACCATCTACTTGTTTCATTTTGAAGCTAAGGCTTTCGAAAACACAAAGAGAACATGGGAAAATAATACATGTGAGGAATTTCAACCTAACATCAAGGTAGAAAAACAACTCTTTGGGGGATTGAACAAAAATAAAACCGATTATTCATATATTGAGAAAGAAAAAAAATTAAAATCCACAAGCAAGCTGGCCATCAAGCAGTCATGCCCACCACACCACCATTTCATGCATGAACGAGGAAAAAACAAATCTTCCATCACACCATTTAGATTTCTACATCAACCTCTTAGAACCATCTTCCATAATCATTCATGAAATTCCTGATATTTCGACCATCATTTTTCACGTACCACTTTAGCTCCAAAACAGACTAATAATATCATCAAACGTAAATGAGCATACATCTTTGGATTCAAAACTTTGATTTTATTGATCCCAAATCCGAGAAACTTCTTTTCATTTCACACCAAAATATTGCACTCTCACTCATCTATAAATAAAATGATTTCTATGCATCAAAGTACAATAATTCCAACATTACCAACCACCGTGCGATCTTCATCTACCACGAACAACTCCACCTCTATGACTAATGCCATAACAAGTCAGACAATAAACCCACCTTACCTTCACAACTTTGCTGTGTGATGCACCAACTTGTAACTTCACAATGACCAAAAAATATCATGATGTAATGATAAATCAAAAATAATGAAAAAAATGTAGGAACACTTTATCATAAAGGGCAAATATATCCGTGTCGACGACTTGACGTCTCGCCACTATACGAGGCGTCGAATGGAAAGCGCATCCTAAGCAAGTGTTGCGCAGAACATTTTCATTTTTGTTTATGTGAATGTCAGGGATGATACATGTTTTGATCCGCTGGTAAGTTTGGCACATATCTTACTCCAACCTGAAAGTTATGTCCGAGCGTTCACGCTATAACTGATGGCCTATTCGATTGCCCTAAAAAATGCAAAGAACCAGCCCTGCAAAAAAACCACTTTCCAGGAATCCAAAGATATAAACAACATTGATCCAAACAAAACCTTCGCAAAACAACATTAGTCGCAGTCTAGAGAAGCGAGGAGATTACACTGTGATTGAACCACAAGGCATCAGCTCCGTCATATACACATCAAACAACAAGCGCACACATCGGCTCCGGTGGCTCAAAATCTTCCGATAAATTCTCTACAAAAATGATAAGCAATCCGAATTTTTTCAATGAAGAGTGACAACGTCGACGAGTGGA
Organism: Penium margaritaceum; assembly: GCA_023375785.1. Lineage (NCBI taxonomy): Eukaryota > Viridiplantae > Streptophyta > Zygnematophyceae > Desmidiales > Peniaceae > Penium > Penium margaritaceum. Next base: position 118,752 of record SZWC01001518.1, read on the forward strand.
CTAAATGTTGCATCAAGTCTGCCGGTGAAACCTATCAGATATGTGTTTTCATTAAGTAACCTTGGTCACATAGGAGCCTCCACTTTTCCAGCGATTAAGGTCAGAGGAAGGCACGGACTCGGAAGAAGACCCATCACTTTGCATAAGGAGTGGTCCATAATACAAAATATTTTATCAATTAACTCTATCTTAAAACCCAACAAAGTAGAAATAGCACATTAGTTTTATTTACCTACTATCTTCTCAAGAATTTTTATGAGATAGTTCATAGAAATACCTGAACTAATTCTTTTTTGACAAGGTTTCCTTTTAAAATTAAATCGCATGCCAAAGTGACAGTTCCCTTTCTTACATAGGAACACGAAATCATTCCTTCATAACTCCAACTTCGGTCATGAATGTGTCAAAGAAGAATGTAACAAATTACAATTTTGATATGAAACACAACCCTCATCAAGTTAATGCACAACTCTATGCAAAAAACATATTATATGTACTCTGAACCATCCCCTCATGAGTGGAAATAAGAGCTCAAAACACATGGAATTAAGCTAAGGAAATCTAATTTCCCTTTTTCGAAAGGCTTTGCCTTCAATTAGGAATTAAAAAAAACCATTCATGTCAATTCTTGTATTGATCATACATGATAGTATTCAAACAATTTCATTAAAAAGAGGAAAATGCGAATCATTAAAATAGGTAGGTGAAAGAAAGAAGCAAGTTATTGGATTATCTGTGATTGTTATATTCAAATTCGAATACTTAATCAAATAAAAAACACCAAATGAAACCCAATTGCTTCCTAAAATAAATAAATCACTCTCTTTACCAAGTACTGTACACTTTTTTTCCCAAAACTGAACTAACTTCACCATCAACGGTTTCCTTGCAAATTTTGGTATGAGATTGCATATATGATATAGCTTTATGAAGCAAAAATGATACATATTTCTTCTACAACTTATAAAAATTCATCATACTCATGAAGTAAATGCAACATGTCATGTTTTAGTTTTAACAATAAATGGAACATATTTGAATGAAAATTAGACTTCACAAACTCAAATACAATCATATTCACTTGAACATTTACCACTATTATAGTCACCTTCGTAATAGATGATGAGTCCCTACCTATATATTACGGCCCAAATGTAAATAAGTCCTTAAAACTGACAAGCAAGGACTTTTCTCATGACATTCATTGCCCACCGCAGAATGCATTCATGAATTAAACAATGTTTAGTCTAAAGCTTAATGTTCAACAAGTCCGACCGCTGTTGTTTCTTTTGCACATGTCTCCGAAAAATTCAACCACCTTCTAGAATGGTAGATAGAAGTGCCCACAACCATATCAAAGCTTCCATATTATTAAATAAAGTTCTAATCAAAGAAAAACTTTCATAAGGATCCACCTTCTTATTCTCAAAGCCCCCCAATTTCTCAGAGGAGCATCTAGAATCCAGCATGTATGGCACAACCTCGCACGTGTCACTCACCTCAAACCTTGAAGACCCGACCTTTACCGTATTCTCATGCTTAGCATTAAATGTATGTGCTCCACACACTCAAGATATTTTTTCAAAGTACCAAACTACATAATGTAAATTTTCCATCAGTCTCAAATATCCGAATTCCCTATAGCCTTGTGCACATCCTTGTGAAAAACCTATGTTAGGCTCTGCATAACACTTGGTATCAAATTGTATGAGCTCATGTAAAGCAATGTACATTCTAACTGCCTCAAGAAAACCTTGCACAATTCCATAGCGCATCTCCACCATTCAAATTATTACATACTTCACGATGATAATATTGAGAAGAACAAGCCCACCTGCCAACGAGTATTCATCTTGGATGGGTACTCATGCGGTTGCAAATACATACCACACTAAATCCGATGCTCTCAATGCAAACTATGCAGGAGCGACAAATTTTGTGACAAATGGTGCACCACTGACAAACGAGATGGCCAATTCGAAGGTGGACTGCTCAGGCTAGGTGCGCACGTCACCTCTACCGTAGTAGGTTGGGTTGAAACCTGACACAATGGGCAGCACCATCTGACAAGCTTGAAAGAACAAATACTTTTATCAACAAGTGTTGGGACTCAAGAGCCTGAACACCCATGTATGATAAAGGAGCTTCAATAGTCCCATGCATGTAAATTAGTTCTCATTTAGGAGAATATGCAACTCTTGAGTGAACCCCGTATTTCACTAGTGCTTCTTGAATCTTTAGACCACAAAAACTCAAAGAAAAAAATAATTTGAATGTGGTTTACAAGTATGGAGGTGTACTTCCTAGCTACTTACGTTAAAAAGGACACTAAGAAAATTGACCTCTCAAACTCACTTTTGCATAACACTACTTTGAGTCGGTGGTTAGATCCAACGACCATCCAAAGTCAACTAAAGACAAGTGAATTGAGATTAACAATTCACACAACCGCTCTCACATCATCTACCACATACATACTACCTTTGAAGTACATAAATCCAATGTGGCACAACTCTCCCATGCCATTTGACATGTAATACGAATTCTAATATGCTACACTCACTCGCTTTGAGAAGATGACAAGAAGTCTCATGCAAGATACAGACTCCAACGTTGTGTCGGTAATCCAAATTGACAAAGTACATGTAGTGATTTTGTTAAATCTTCACCACTAATGACCTCATATTTAACAAATTGTGCTTCTACTATAATGACTCGAATTGATACATTCAACACGTGGTTGGCATTTTTCTAATCTAAGACAACATTCTAAGAATGATGACAATAGTTGAACACATCGTAAGTGTTCAATACATACCTGGGATGGAGAAATGCAATGGCAAGGAACCCTTAGATCACAATCCTCATCACTAAGAAGGGTTGCAACCATTAGCAGAAATCTGGTCTCTTATGGAAAGTCACGCATTCAAACATCATGATTAGCCTTTTTAGACTTGCAAGAACTAGATTCATATCTCAAGTCACTTGCCAAAAGCAAAAAAAAAAACCAAAAGGGCAGAAAGTCGCAAAATAAGAGTAAAGAGTAAGGGGAAAATAATAAGCAAGAGTACACAACAATAATCCTATCCAACAGGAAACTTTTGTCTTACCCATTGCCCATGTGCATCGCTCAACTCTTCATAGAAAAGGGTGTTTAAAATCGGCAAATTTTACGAGAGGTAACTGTATAACAAAGTGGTAATACTACTGTGAGGGCACTAGATCGGTTATAAAATTTGCATTCTAAAACTTCAATTCCTTAATGAAAGCTCTTGGCATGGTATTGTTTGTGATGACATTATTTAGCGTCTATTCGTGCAAAACGAACTATGCATTGATGAATGAAAAACTATCAATGGAAGACTACAAATCTATATTTTTAACAAACCACCCCAGCTACAAATTAAAGATCCATACAAGCTAATGTTCTACAGGAATTTTTAGATGAGCAACAAAAAATCAACAAATGGAAAATATTCTCTATCAGCACAGACTATACTAATTCGTCAATGTCACCCTTAATAGCAAGAAAAAACATATGATTCTAGTTATGCGACCCATGACACAATACTAGTTAATGGAAGCAATAACGGTGGAAGTAACAACAGATGTTGTTGTAGCCAAAAATTCACTGATATCTTCAAAAGCATGGCCAAGCGATACATAAAGCACACAACACAAGCAAGGCTCATTCATGTGGAGGCACAGGTAGTAGAAGAAAATTCAACATCTGAAGTGATATCCACAACCTAAATTTATGTGAAGTTCATAGCACTACTAAAGGAGTTTACATATGTAATGAAGGAGCTCAAAGGGGTTTTTCCTAAAAAACTAACACAAGATTTGCCATTCTAAAGCAAAATCAACTCGCAAATTAACCTAAAGATGGCCAACAGAATGAAGGAGAAGGAATCCTATAAAATGAAGAGCCAAAAACGGATAGAACTAAAGAAGAAAATGATTAGATAATAAATAAAGTTTTATCCAGCCATTCTATGTCACCATACACAAAATTTGACCTTTTGCTGAAAGAGAAAACAAGCAGTATGCGCATTAGCATAAACTTTGGAGCGTTGAATGACATCACCACAAAGAACCTTTTCTCCATCCAATGATCGATAAAAAAAATACCTACACAACGGCTCTCATCTGATCTTTGCATCTCATGAGGACATGAAAAAGAAATCAACCTTACAGTTTGTTTCTGCACTTAAAGCTCATGCTCATGTCGTTTGGCCTCACTAACACCCCCACACACTTTATGGTAATAATGAACAACAATTTTTGCCGACACCTTTTTGATTTGGTCATCCTGTATCATGACAACATGTACTTATACAACCACACATCGGTGGAGCATAACGGACATCTACAAAACGTTCATGACGTTTTTCAAACAGACTTGCTTGAAAAAAAAAACATAAAATCCAAGCTTTTTCACCATTTTATTTAGTCTTTAATACATATCATAAAGTGAAAATGGACCGCGATGAACCAACAAAGGTGGAGGTGATGACTAATTGGCCAACACCCAAACATGATGCAAAAATGATTTTATAACACTCTAACAAATAACACCAATTTGTGAAGACAACTTGTGATTAATAGCGCCACTCTATGATCACACCGAGAAAACCACAAAGTTGAATGGGGAGGGGTAGCAAAGGAGAATTATTTAACTATTTCACGAATGATTTCACCTTGGCGCCAGCCTAACCATTAAGTTATCTAACCTTTGACTACATCAAGGCCAACGACATGATTGATTCTGCCATCACAGTTGTTCTCATCCAAATCCGCGAAGTTGGAAAACAAATGATTGCGTACATGTTGCAAAACGTGCACGAGACAATCTCAAATACACCATGCAGCAAAAGGAGATGCTTATACGCATGCACGCATTCAAGAAACGGCCATGTTACTAGGAATGAAAACCATGCAGTATCTACACACAACATCATGCCTTAAAATATCAGTAGAACCAACCAAATATCAACCGTCAACAAACTCCGATGTTGACCTCCCTTCAGTCCAAGTTTGGGTATCACATCGAGTATTGGTTGGGCAAATCAAATGCAGTAAATGCCCTCATTTGGAAACAAAATTACATGCTTTAGATAATAATGGTCCTCATGGAAAAAGAATTTTACAATGCAAGATGATATGTTTATTGTTACGAGGAATCCAACGAGTTCAAAATAACCATTTTTTCGTTCGAAGACCATTATACGACACAACAATTCAATTGCCAAAATGTCGTTCCTCCAAATGAAGAATTGTAGAGGATGCTATTAGAAGAATTCCATAATACGTATCCAAATGGAATATTCATTAAATATAACACACTCAAGAAGCTTGCGAAATACTAATGATGAGACAACATATAAACTCATATGGCAACCTTCCTAGAATCATGCGACACGTGTCAAAGACAAAAATCTTAACGCATTCACCCTAGTCTACTTCAATCCTTGCTAGTTCTCACAAAACTCTATGTTAACATCACAATAGAAATTGTGTCTAGACTGCTAACAACTCCCAAGGGGCATGATGCCATCCTTGTCATGATGGGGTGATTTTCAACAATTTCACACTTCATTCCAATAATGACCAGCATCGGTGTAGAAGGAACACCGTGGTTGTTTTTTAGTCAGATAGTATTGATGCATGCATACCCACATATCATAATAAAAGACAAAGACAAGTACTCCATCAGCCATTCTTCGTATATAAAAATTGACATGTTACCTAGGTCATGTTGAGGGGTGCAATTACTGTGCTGGTGTTAAGCTCTGATATGATGAAGACAGCACTGCATTCGGAGCACTCTTCGAAAAGTTACGGATTTTACGGTGAATTTTTGGGTCCACATCTATTAGGAATTCTCTCCCGTATAGGCGAGATAAATTCTGACAACCAGCCCTGGAGCAGCCTATAAGGCCTCGTATGTAATATAGTGTGTTAGCATGCGCAAGAGGGTTGCGCATGCCTCTAATTAGCTCTGGGAGGGAGGTGAGCTACCTCCTACGCGGAATTGCACAGCTACCCTAGTCAGAAAATCCTCTAAGCTGACTGGACAGGAATCATGCACCCTGAGCATGAGGCCTACACTACATCATCAGCCACATGCATGAAGCATGGTCTTATCACACCTTTGACCTGCATGGGCCAATCTGGTACAAGCTTCAGGAGGCTCCTGATTAATGGATCTGATGCAGTAGCATGGGACGATCAACGATCATCAGAAAAAATCCTGTGGAGCAAGCAACCTCCTGGGGAAGCTGCACCTGAACACCTGATGAAGCTTCCTCAACGAGGAAGCTTCTCCATGAACCCAGAGGGATGCTAACAAAAACTCTGACCTACAGGAAGCTTCGCCTGGAAGGAAGTTTCCCCAAGAGGTAGTAGACCTGAACCACGTGAAGGAAGCTTCTCCTTCAGGTAGGAAACTTGCTAGGTGCACAGGTATAAAATGGGAAGCTCCTCTCAGTTGAGATCTATCTCAGCATCTCAGTATTCTGCAAGAACTCAGCTCTGCTCAAGCCTCTGACTTTGGAGCCCTGACCAAGACTCTGATGGAGATCCCTCCAAGGCCCCTATAAGCCTGGCAAGGCCTGCCAGCCTGGGTGGAGGCTACCCTGGAGGCCTATCAACCTGGAGACTACACCAAGACTCTTTCCATGACGGCCTACAAGGCCTAGCAAGGCGTTGCCCCTCTGTGGGCCAGGAGCTGTGCTAGCCTAGTGTGCTTAGTTTTCCATATACCATACTTGTACTTTGGATCAATCAAGATTTCTATCCAAATTTCCAGACCCTTGCTCTGCTATTGTACAAGCTACATTGCTGATCACCCAAAGATCCTACCAGTAAGGGTCCTAGCCCTTGTTGTATGTCTCACAAAATGGAACATGTCGAATCCATCTATCATCAGCATTCCATCTGCATACCAATGTGGAAATCAAGAAAACCATTGAGACATATCAAAAACTTCTTCAAACATCATGCATAGCACAGAACACTGATTGGGTAGCAAAGCAACGGACCACCATAGTCGTACGCAAATCCCTCAGTTCCACCATGATTGGTAAAATACCTTTTGCGATGGTGTATGGAAAACTTCCCATCACATCAACAATAATAAAAAGGCATATTAATTTCCCCAAAATTGACCTTCACTGTTGGGAATTCATTAGCACCTGAGATGCAAAGGGGTAGACCCTCCTGAATACATAAGTAGTTTTCAAGCAAGTAGATGACCGACATCACTATAATGACGCCTTCGGCGTAAAAGGACACGTCCTCCTCAACTTTGAAACTTTTGGGAATAGGATTTCAAAAAACTCAAAGCTTGATTGTTTAAACTATTTGAGATCAATCAAACTTAAGAACTGTTAGAACCAAGTATGAACATCTAAGCACACACATCATACCTCCCCTTCATGTACAAGTGGACGTGGTTACGGAATAACTAATTGAACATGATCTCTAAAATCGACGCCTTGTAAAAACGACCAAGTATCTGGTCAAGGGCCATGGCCACGACGTTCTGCACAATAGATGTGAGCCCTACAACCTTTGAGATGATGACTTTATTGACGGCTACTTACGCCATCATCATCCTACGTCTTCCACAAGGTCGAGATGTCTGAGTAGAGTATCCGTGGGTTTGTGGAAAGTTTTTAATTCATCGATCAAAACTTTTGTATGACAAAATTTTAATTCATGTTTATTTTATTTAATTTCATACCTAATGTACTAATACTAGTACAAGTTCTTGTAAATTGAAGTAAAAAGTGGAAACATAATGTTAGTCGTGTTACATGTAATTGAGGAAATATTTCCTTTTTACAGCCAATTTTATATAAATTCGTTTGGAATTTTCATTTAAACTTTGATTCATACTAAGGGTCGTATTCTTCGCTTGATATCTAGTTTTGAAATCCATGTCCACGAATTTCATCTTATAGTACGATTTTTGTTTTGCATTCAAAATATTTTTTATTTCGTGTACATGAAATTAGAATATGCTGTGAGCTTCATACTCTCTGTTTTTCAAACTCTGAAAGGTGCCAACGGCGAATTGATCGAATGCTGACTACTTCATCCACAGCTGGTGTAACGCTAAAAATATGCACACCTAGAAACGTTTTATTTATGACGGCCCAGTTGCTAAATATTTCCGATACATATCGGCCTAGTAGTCCAAATAGGTCATTTCCTCATCGTTGTTCCGGGGCCCCGATCTTCCAAATTCGCGTTTGTCTCATCTGGTCATCTGATTGCCTGATGGTTTGATTTTGGATTTTTTGTTTTTATCTAATCACTCTCTTCAACCGGATGCCCGCCGATAACCTTCATCGGTCACAACGTCTTTAAACAATTTCATCAATGATTTTGAACTAGTTTTGCGTCAAGAATCTGACTGTGTTCGCCGCAACGCGGCAGCCAACTACGCATCCGTAGTAGAATCAAAGGGACCTATCTTGTATAGTTTGCAATATCAATTCATGTTTTTAATTGATGGAACGCTTGGACCCTCTGTGCCTAGAGTTTGGCTCGCTGGGGCTAAAACACTTGAGAATCGCCTTCACACATCCGCACAAAGCATAGGCGATCAGTTTGTATGAGAAAATATAGACCTCAGGACCAACCGGCAGAATTTCGGATACAAAGAATAGGGCAGAGGGTATCGTCACTTGCTTAACATACTTTTGTTGGTGAAATGCCAAACACAAGGGAGTCGGGTTTGATGGAGCCAGACGTGAAGCAGCAATTCCAAGGCAGAGGGACAATGGCCAACTTTAAAGGTCAAAATCCAAAGTGCTCAATCCAAATCCTAGTTGTGCAGTGTATTTGGTGGCTCCGAAAGTAACGCTTTCCGATTGATGAAAAACCTAACAGGTCCGAGGCAATCATCTGACCAGCCTCCAGTACATTCGGCGACGTAGGGCACAAATCTCGAGAGCCTGTTCCGCCTTGTGTTTTCGGTGTTACATAGAAACCCTATACAATCGGTTCGGTATTTCTCAAGAGTCTGCCCTGACGTCATACGTTCCGGTGCACAAGGACTTCCGCGACGACGATTCTGTCTGCGGTCTGCGTTTCTGTCCATTGACAGCCCATCGTGAATTTTCCAGGCATTTTATTCTCCACTTCTGTCCTGTCCATAAGACAGGCTCCCTTTAAGCGCGATAATTTTTGGTGGAAGCGACTCCCAGCCTTAGAAAAACGTTTGAATCGAGTAGCAACCAGAGTTTATACAAAACAGATACCGGACATCGCAACCAAGCTCGTTGCTCAGCCGACGACTTCACCTCGGACGGGAGGGGAAGTTGGAGCAACATTCATTTCCAAAATAGATAACATTCTTTAACCCAGCTTGTGTATTACTACGTAACCCCAATGCTCTCATGCGTCCAGCTGATGCCACTACTTTAGATATGTAAGGGCCTGCAATCAAGAATGCAGGGAAAAGCGTTAAACAGCCTAATTATTCCAAAATTTCCATCTACAAGAGACAACACAAATATCCTAACATCCCTTGGAGTTTGAGATATGTGATTGCAAACTCCTTAAGAAAACAATTGTCATTGCAGTCAAGCCACAGTTCAAAGAACTGCGCTCACGGCTAATCCACCAGTCAGAGATTTAGATATGTTCGACGCAATACATCGTGAACGTAATGGAAACCTCTCATAAGAGACATAAGCCACTAATGAATTCTCTATTCAAGTTTGCCTTTGAGAGAAGAATGGTTAAAACATTTTGGTAACACAAACTGTACCCTCTAGAAGGACAATCACGGTTTTTTCTCTAACATGTACACAAAGGAATCGTCGAAAATAAAAGAATCGCATCTAGAGTTCACAAGAGGGGTTTTTCCATCCACGTCAAATAGGAGGCAACTCTCATGAGCAAACCGTGTGTTCATGAGAAATGTCTAATATCTCAAGTCTTTATAGGCCCATTTCTGTTTCATCCTCGCCCTCTGTAACGGAACGGACGGAACCCTTGGCCAACTAGGCCAAAACCGCGGTGCTTGAGGGTCTCCGACCCTCAAGCCATCCCATCCGCCCGCCCACAGGCCAGGGACCCCGTGCGAGCCACGTCGGACCCGGCCGCGCGCTACACTCCCCCCCGATGGGAGTGAGCCGTCTCCGGCGTCCGCACGTCGGACTCGAACCCCGGCGCTCTGATACCAATGTAACAGAACGGACGGAACCCTTGGCCAACTAGGCCAAAACCGTGGTGCTTGAGGGTCTCCGACCCTCAAGCCATCCCATCCGCCCGCCCACAGGCCAGGGACCCTGTGCGAGCCACGTTGGACCCGGCCGCGCGCTACACCCTCTTATCAAGAGACCACAATGTGGGAGATGATAACCAAATGTTGTTAGTTTTCGGGACCGTTCTGTGTTCAAAGCATTAAGTTTGCACTAAACAGATTAAAGGTTTGTTTCGTATGCATTCGATATAGCTCTTCACGTGCAAGACATGCTTGACCATTTCTTACCACCAAATGATCTCCCTTGTGTCATCTCGCTCGTCACCTCCCCTCTTCTTGATCACCCTTTGAGGTGAGAAGGGGAGGGTGATGACGTGGGCTCGGGGACCTTGGCCTCGACCTTGAATGCATCACACCCACCCTGCTGTCATTCAAACGGCCAACTCGATTGACGGCTGTAAGTGGTCGAACGCGAACCAAACTGTTAAGCGACCGTTCGCTTGCCATCCTGCCGGACGGCTGCCAACCGGCCAGCGGCCATCAATGGGGCTCACAAGCGGTCAGCCCTCGCCATGGTTAAGAGGTGATTGTCAACCACCCTGTGCTTTTATATGAAGGGAGGGTTGAACTGATCCTACCGCTAGGTCCATCACTGCCTATTTTGAACATTCCTCGTTCGCGCCCGATAAGAAAAAGTGCCACAAATTTAGACGACAGCATTGTGCAAGTAAATGAACACTTCCAATTGCCAACTGAACATAAACATAAACACATACATTGATCTAACATGTAGCTTGTAGGTGAGCATAGTTAGTGACCTCCCCTTTTGAGGTTACAACGTCTCCGTGAAAACCATGTTGCGCGGCAGAAACATTTAATTTCCTTTGTCCACGAATACTGCATAGTGGGAATATTTTTTACAATTTCTAAGTTTGAGTGGTGCCCTTACAATGCGGCAATTTGTGCGAGCTACCGGCTTGTTCCACGACTCGTTGACCACCCAAGTGGACAAGCGAGTTTTCATCTCCCAACAACTATGCTCAACTCTAAATCAAGCTGGATGCACGAGGGAATCCCATGCGACATATTATTGGAAGTGTACGTTCTTGCCACTTTAATAGGGGAAGGAACTTCTATAGCCGTCCGCAACAACAACTACCTGTGGTGATAACATGTTATCTTGTACTATGTATGGAGCCATGGGGCTCACATGAAAAAAACGTAATGTATCATCATACCCAGTGTAAACAACAATTGGTATGCTGCAAGCTTGATCTGTGCAACGATTGAAAATGACCAAATCCACTTTCGTATAGCTTTTTGCACCCCAACCGATTTCAAAGGAGATCTCATGTTAACTTCTCGTCATCATGTGTCTTTTGTTGTTTTTCGGCCGCTTTCACATGACATTTTGCATCATGTAACAACGGTTATATGCACTTGAAAACGCTCGAGCAAAAGGAACCTGTCTATCTCTATTCCTACTCTTTACTTAAGAAGAGGGAACCAATGTTGCCAATAGTGCAACCTCCGTAGACTGATTTACCAAATGTATCATTGCCAACGCTCCCAGCGTTTGAATGCGTCCGAAGGTCTCATGCCGATGTCAATGTACATGTAAAGCATATACTATATAGCATGATTCATGCACTCCATTTTTATTCCTTTGAGAGCTAAATGTTGTTAGCATTTAAGATTTGTTAGCAAAATAAACATGCATTTTCATTTGAAAGTACAAGAAAAATCTTTTTTAATGGGAGATTTTCAAGAGAGGCAGGCCACGGTACGTCGCGACATCCTTCACGAAGATATGAACAATCTCTTATATGTTTATACTAGTGCCCATGGCAAGGGAGTGCGTCTTCTTCATTAGAACATCCACAAACTATAACGAGTCGGGTCTCCAGCTCTTGTTCTGAAGTCGTCGTCGGAGTTCACAGAATGACGTTCCCAGTCCGCGTTAAGGGTTTACCCCCTTTGCAGAATTGAGGGGCAATCATCGTCAACGACCCTGAGCAGGGAGACTCGAATATTTCGAGTCTCCGGAGGCCCATTTCCGTTTTAACCTTACCCCTGGTTTTGGGACCCAAACCGGGGGTTTTTACCTCGAACTCGTGCATTTGCACGAGTTTTTCGGTTTCGAAACTCATAGTTCTTCCTAAACGAAGTTGAGTTTCGTTTTTGACGTGTCGGCGTGAAATCGTCGCGTGCCAGGCACGATCGGCAAATTCGCGCCGACTTCTCTCGTGCGCTTCCCTCATCCTCGCTCTCACCCTCGCCCCCCCCTATCCCTCGTCATCGCTTGCTCGTTTACAAGGAGGGCGAGGGGGGGGGGGAGGGCACGAGGCCACGAGGCCTCACCCTTGAGGCCCTCGTGGCCCCTCAGCCGCCGATCGGGCTAAGGCTACGATCGGCGGCTGGTGGCTAGCCGGCCTGTGGCCGGCCGCCGGTCGTCCAGCCGGCTAGCAGCGAGTTGGCCGGCGGCCAGCGAAATGTTGGCCGCCGGCCAGCCCTTGCTGACGCGAGGGGTGGTGCGCAACCACCCCTCGCTTCAGCGAGGAGGGAGGGCCGAACCGGCCCTCTCGATACATTCCTCCCCACTTCTTATGAACCGTCCCGGTTCATGACCAACAAGCAGGATTCTCAATCACTGAGTCATCAACATTGTGAAAGAAAATAGAATAATTTCAATCACCAGCCAAACATGAACACGCGCATGGCACTTGAACCTAAGCTGCAGCTTGTCGGTCAGCACGGCTAGCGGCCTCCCCCCTTTAGGCTGGAGCGTCCGTGCGACAACCATGTTGGGCGTCCCCAACCTCCTATGGTTTCCGTCCATGAATGCTGCCCTGGGAATGTTGTTCACCTTTTCTGCGTTTAGGTGGTGCCCCCTGACATGCGTCGATCCGTGCGAGCTGCCAGCTCGCTCCAATACTCGTTGACCACCCCTGTAGGCAACCGAGACTCGGGCTCTCATGAGTTATGTTCAGGTCCACACCCGGCCCAATGAACAAGGTATTCCCTAACAACCCGTGACCGGAGAGTACGCTCTCGGTGCTGAAGTAGGCGAAGAACCCGATATTGGCCATTGGCAGCAAGGACTGCCGGTGGTGGCTGAACGGTTCCCTAAGTCGTGTATGAAGCCAACAGGCTCACATGAAACACATCATGTATCTTCATATTGGACGGAAACAGCAATCGGTATGCAACTGGCCCGATGCGTGCAACGATGGGAAACGACCCAATCCACTTCGGTAGAAGGTTTCGTGACCCTGGCGACTTCAGCCGAAGATTCCTAGTGCTAAGCAACACTTTATCATCAATGTCAAACGAGACCTCACGATGACTTTTGTCGGCATATGCCTTTTGCCGTTGTCGAGCAACTTGAAGGTGACCCTTCACCTCCTGTAACAAGGAGTCTATGCGCTCGGCAAAGGCTTGAGCAGAAGGAACCTGTCCTCCTATACTCCCACTCATCACGAATGAAGAGGGTACCACTGGATGACGACCACTGTTTAACACAAATGGTGTGAGCTGTGTAGACTCGTTCACCGAGTTAATCACCACAAACTCTGCCGGTGCTAGGAATTCATCCCAGTCATGCATGGTAGGGTCCACATACATGTGGAGCATTTGTTCCAGAGTGCGGTTCATGCGCTCTGTTTGTCCGTCAGTTTCAAGGTGAAACGCTGTCAACATTTGCGACTCACAGCCGAAGTACTCGTGCATCTTTTACCAGAATTTACCAGCAAATATTCGATCTCGATCGGAGATAATGCGCAATGGTAAGCCGTGGTACTTTACGACAACCTCAAAGAAGAGACGAGCGGTCTCCTCTGCATTCACGTCAGTGGTTATAGGAATGAAGTGTGTCATCTTTGTCAAAAGATCCACAACCACTAGTATTGCATCGTGGTTAGGGGCCGTGTCCGGGAGACCTGTAATGAAGTCCATGCTGACGCACTCCCATGGAGTCTCAGGAATGGGAAGCTGTTGGAGGAGTCCAGCAGGCTTCTTGTTACTAGCCTTATTCCGAAGACATGGGTCGCATGTCATGCAATTCTTACGGACATCGACAGTCCATCCTGGCCACCAATAGTGGTCCGAGAGTGCCTGTCTGGTCTTTCAAGGTCCCACATGACCTGCGACCGGCGGGTCGTGGAACTGAGAGATAACCTTTGCTCGAAGGTCTCCCGAGTTTGGCACAACAACTTGTTCGTCGTGCCAGAAGATTCCTGCGGCCTCCACCAAGCTNGTTCTGTATGAGGACGGCTCCAAGTCCTACTACCGATTAAGGTACTGCGAACGTGATTGGACTCATCGCTTTGAGGGCATTTGCTTCAATCACTGTGTTACATAATTTTTGCACAGTGGTCGGTGTCGCCACCACTAAGCAGGTTCGGTCCTCCAACTCGTCCGGTAATGCAAGATTTAGTGAGCAATATCAATCAACAAGTGCACAATGAGGTTCAATGAGAGGGGAGAAAACAACAGAGAAATTTGAACTCGTCAAAAACTCAAATTGTTTGGCATCCTCGTCTGAAAACATGAACCCACACTCGTGATCCAGTTTTATCCCTGAGTGGTCCCCACTAATGTCACTCAACGGTGGGGAAAACCCGTCCCACGACCTTGTCCGTTACCACGGCCGGGCCCATTGTCACGACTGCGACCCTGTCCACGGCCCTGCCCGCGGCCTCCTGCTACAGCCTCCCCAAGAGGTGCCGCAGCTCCAGCTAACGCCATGGCCTCTTGTCCACCACCAGAAGCCTCAAGACACTGAGCCCTGAAGTGTCCGGGCTGCATGCAGTTGTGGTGAAGTCCCTCGCGGAAGGCCGTGTTACGACGGTTGCACGCAACCTGCAGCTCGTCATTGTCACGGCCACGCTTGTGGTTGGAGGGCTTGTTCCCACCAGTCTTCTTGGCTGAGGGGTTTGGTGGCTGCTTGGCCTTGACCCCGCCCCGCTACTCGGCTGTCCCTCCAGGCCCTGCAGCCTTCATGNAGTGGTCCGAGAGTGCCTGTCTGGTCTTTCAAGGTCCCACATGACCTGCGACCGGCGGGTCGTGGAACTGAGAGATAACCTTTGCTCGAAGGTCTCCCGAGTTTGGCACAACAACTTGTTCGTCGTGCCAGAAGATTCCTGCGGCCTCCACCAAGCTATACTTGTCCAGATTTCGAGAGTTGTGAAACCAAGAATCCACACAATATCCCATCTGGATCCTGTTTACAAAACCGTTGTAATGGATAATCTCTCGTGGTGGTTGCCGCAGAGGTGCAGGGGGATCTGGTGATTGTATTGTTGCTGTTGTAATGGCCATAAAACACCCACCGACCTCGGTGGTTGCTTTAATTTCTACAGGCTGTCGTCTTAATGGATCGGCCACAATGATGCGTCCTGGCCGATATTCCCAAGTGAACGAGAATAGGCCGAGGTATTCACTCCAACGTGCCTGTTGTCTTGACAGGTTTGGTTGCGTTTGGAAAAACACGAATGGATTATGGTCGGTCACGACTGTCCCATCCCCCTCAGCACCCTCGAGATAGCAACGCCACATCTTGAAAGTGTGTACTACTGCAAGGAGCTCTTGGTCCCCGGTCGTGTACCGTGTTTCCACAGGGATGAGCTTCCGGCTCTCATACGCAACTGGGTGACNAGCCCTGAAGTGTCCGGGCTGCATGCAGTTGTGGTGAAGTCCCTCGCGGAAGGCCGTGTTACGACGGTTGCACGCAACCTGCAGCTCGTCATTGTCACGGCCACGCTTGTGGTTGGAGGGCTTGTTCCCACCAGTCTTCTTGGCTGAGGGGTTTGGTGGCTGCTTGGCCTTGACCCCGCCCCGCTACTCGGCTGTCCCTCCAGGCCCTGCAGCCTTCATGCGTACATCGCGGCCTTGTTGTACACGCACGTTCGACTGTGCATCTGAGTGGTGCTTCGGGTTCGCCGAATACACTTCGCTCATGTAGTCTCGCAACGCCCTCCAACTTGTCCAAGCTTGGCCCGTTGCGGTCGCGGTGGTCTTGTCCTTCAGCTTCTTGCTGGCAAGACCATCGCGTAAGTACTCCAGCAGCAAGCACTCTGGGTACTTGAAGGTATGGGTACCGTCGCTCTTGGTGAAGCTTTCGGCTTCCTCCACGAGTGCTATAAACTCGCGCAAGTAGGCCTCAAGCGAGTTACCCAACTGCCTGAAGTCCTTGATTGTGTGGAAGGCGCGCTGCGCTTCCTCACGTTAGGTACACTTCTTATGCATGACTGTGCAGAAGGCTTCCCACGGCATGGGCTACCACTTGAGGTGAGGCCTTTGCGCACTCCACTCCTTGACCACNTATTCCCAAGTGAACGAGAATAGGCCGAGGTATTCACTCCAACGTGCCTGTTGTCTTGACAGGTTTGGTTGCGTTTGGAAAAACACGAATGGATTATGGTCGGTCACGACTGTCCCATCCCCCTCAGCACCCTCGAGATAGCAACGCCACATCTTGAAAGTGTGTACTACTGCAAGGAGCTCTTGGTCCCCGGTCGTGTACCGTGTTTCCACAGGGATGAGCTTCCGGCTCTCATACGCAACTGGGTGACCGTTCTGTATGAGGACGGCTCCAAGTCCTACTACCGATTAAGGTACTGCGAACGTGATTGGACTCATCGCTTTGAGGGCATTTGCTTCAATCACTGTGTTACATAATTTTTGCACAGTGGTCGGTGTCGCCACCACTAAGCAGGTTCGGTCCTCCAACTCGTCCGGTAATGCAAGATTTAGTGAGCAATATCAATCAACAAGTGCACAATGAGGTTCAATGNGCGAGTTACCCAACTGCCTGAAGTCCTTGATTGTGTGGAAGGCGCGCTGCGCTTCCTCACGTTAGGTACACTTCTTATGCATGACTGTGCAGAAGGCTTCCCACGGCATGGGCTACCACTTGAGGTGAGGCCTTTGCGCACTCCACTCCTTGACCACATACTTGAAGAGCTTGTCTTCAAGCCGAGTCGTGACAAGATTGCCCCACTGAATGAGTGGAGCCATGTGGATGCGTAGGACGTGCTCCATGTGGTTCAACCAGTCGGTCAGCTTCACGCCCTTCTGGAAGATCTCCATACTGTGGAGGAAGGACGTGTTGATGACCGGCCCCGAGGTCATCGTGGTAGGCAAGTCGTCGTTGCCACTGGCAGTGGCAACTGCAACTGTGGCGAGCTACGTTTGCTGCTGCATCCGCACATGGGTCACGCTCTGCAATGCCTTGTCAAGGTCGTTGCATCGGTGGCTTGCCTCATGGGCGCCCAGGCGTTGCAGCTGGCGATCATGGTCAAGGTCCGTGATGCTCTGCCCAGCGTGGGCCAGCAGGTTGGCGAACGCNGGTAGGCAAGTCGTCGTTGCCACTGGCAGTGGCAACTGCAACTGTGGCGAGCTACGTTTGCTGCTGCATCCGCACATGGGTCACGCTCTGCAATGCCTTGTCAAGGTCGTTGCATCGGTGGCTTGCCTCATGGGCGCCCAGGCGTTGCAGCTGGCGATCATGGTCAAGGTCCGTGATGCTCTGCCCAGCGTGGGCCAGCAGGTTGGCGAACGCAAAGTTAATCTCTGATTTCGTCAGAGCATTGGCGATAGCCTCCAGGGCCTCGCGTTGTCCGTGTACCTATACCCACTGTAGGAGGGTACGGTTCGCGTACACGCTTCCAATGAGTAGCACCTCTTAGAGGATACTGTCATCAGCGACGACGCTCAAGTGGGCGCTGCCCTGCCCCATTGCGACCACATCGTAGGAAGGGGAGTCCGCCCCCACACCTCCGAGTGGTGCCATACCTCCACCGTTGGTGGTGATGTTGAGTCGGCCCGCTGCTTCAGCAGCAAACTCCACAAGCCTACGGTGGTCATCGCGAATTGCCTTCACGACGTCGTTGTCCAGCTCGTTCTCGCAGGAACTTCCCGCGTGGCTGCATTAGGTGCCCTTGCTGCTCTATGCAGTCTCGTTGCCGTTGGCAGCTTCAGGCAATGCGGTGAGCGCCTTGCTCTTCTCGAGCAATCAGGTCGAGGTCGCCGCACGACGATGGCGATCATCGCGATCCTCTTCGCCTTCGCCATCGTCGGTGTCGTGCTCTTCGTCGGGATCCCCCTCCAGGGGATCCTCCTCCATCGCGTCGTCCGTCGCGTGGGGTTTGTCCACGTGCACATCGACGTTCTCGTCGAGCACTTTTGCGGCCTCCGCACGCTTCTCAGTGTCGCTGAGGTTTGCGTCGGTTGCCTTCAGTTTGGCAGCCGTGCTCACGGCGGCGGCTCCCAAGACGTGGAGTCCGCCGAGGACACGTGGTGAGGCCGTCACCACCTTGCCCTTGTTGGTCTTAGATGGGCCGGCACTTGCCATCTCGTCGTCCGTGCAACTAGTACGTGGAAGTCGTTGTGGGAATCACCCCATAACTTTTGGGAAGGATCGCCTCCGGCAAACTCCTTGCTCTCACGATCGGTTAAGCAATTATAAATTCAATTTCTATTTTCCGAGGCCACCACATCGGTACAAGGTTGTGGTTTTTGTAACTAGACTTCCTAAGCCGTGACTCATGGCGATTGGCAAGGGCTAGTATCTAGGAAAACAGAAAATTAGAGTACAAGGAAATGACAAAAATAAATGTGAGTGCCACTCACAAACTAGGACAAATAGAAGGGAAAGAGGTTCTAGCAATTCCTAGTAAGTCCTTCGTTCCCTCCTCTAGCTTCTTGTCCTCCTTTGTCTTCTGTCTTCCTTGGTCTCCTCTTGAGTCTTTTGCGCGTCTCGCGCCCCTTGGCGGCGTCTTCCTTGAACCGACGGCGTTGGAGTACGGTCAAGACCCTCCAAGGTGCCACCCTCCTCCTTTTTAGGGTGCTCTCAGGTCGTGAGAGTCCCTGGTCTTGGGAAAGGCAGATGTCCCATTTTTTTGGATGAGGGAGGGGGAAGGAGTCTTGTACAAGGGGAGGATTTTTTGGGAACTCCCAACCCTGCCCCACGAAAATCTTTCAAGTCCCCTGGAACTGGGGAGAGGTTGGAAGGAAGTGGCGTCACCAAGTAGAGATTTTTTCTAGCTCTCTAAAGCACTTTACGGTGCTTCAATGCGTGAAGATACCGTAGTCCCTGCTGGCATTTCTGTTGCTGCTTGCAGCTGCCGACGGCGTTTTATATATGGCGTAGCCGTCGTTTCCGCCGATCCCTTAGTCGCGGGGGTCGTCTGGCTTTGATACCACTGTAACGAGTCGATTCTCCAGCTCTTGCTCTGAATTTGTCGTCAAAGTTCGCAGAATGGCATTCTCAATCCGCATCAGGGATTTACCCCCTTTGTAGGACTGAGGGGCAATCGTCATCAACGACCCAGAGCAGGGAGACTAAAATATTTTGAGTCTCCAGAGGCCCATTTCCGTTTTTAACCTTACCCCTGTTTTTGGGATCCAAACCGGGGGTTTTTACCTCGAACTCGTGCATTTACACAAGTTTTCGGTTTCAAAACTCATAGTTCGTCCTAAACGAACTTGAGTTTTGTTTTTGATGCGTCGGCGTGAATTCGTCGCGTGCGAGGCACGATCGGTGATTTCGCGATGACTTCTCTTGTACGCTTCCCTCATCCTTGCTCTCACCCTCGCTCCCCCTATCCCTTGTCCTCGCTTGCTCGTTTGCAAGGAGGGCGAGGGGGGGGTGAGTGAGGACACGAGGCCACGAGGCCTCGCCCTCGAGGCCCTTGTGGCCCCTCAGCCGCCGATCAGGCTAAGGCCGGGATGGGCGGTTGGCGGCTGGCCGGCCGGTGGCCAGCCGGTTGCTTGGCCGGCCACCGGCCGTCCAGCCGGCCGGTAGCGAGCTGGCCGGCGGCCAGAAAAATGCTGGCCGCCGGCCAGCACTCGCTGACGCGAGGGGTGGTGCGCAACCACCCCTCGCTTCAGCAAGGAGGGAGGGCCGAACCGGCCCTCCCGCTACACAAACCCTCATACAACATTATAGCCATGGGCCGTGTCCATGAGACCGCAAATAAATTCCACGCTAACAGAATCTCGTGGAGCCTTAGAAGTACGAAATTGTTAAATATTTTGCAAGCCATTTATTACCATTTTTAGAGACATGGACTGTAGGTCGTGTAGTACCTACGAATATTGGCAATCCATCGAGGCCACCAACAGTGGTCTGAGAGTGCTTGTCCCGTCTTTGGTGGTCCCATATTACTTGCCACTTGTGAGCTTGGGATAATCACTCGAAGGTATCCCAAGTTCAGTACAACGACTTTTTCTCTGTGCTAGTAAATTTTATTGCATCTTCCATCAATCCATACTTGTCCAGTATTCGATAGTCTTGAAATCTCAAATCCACATTACTCACATGTTCTTCCTGTTTAACAAATCACCAAAGGAGATTTCTCAAGTTTCTTGTTGTATTGGTGCAAATGGGGGGTCTTTTGTTTGTATTATAGATGTTGTCATGGAAATTAATAGCGTATTGAACTAAGTGATTGCTGTAATTTACAAGGGTTGCCTACTTCGTGGATTTGCGACATTAATGAATCATGGCCGAAACTCCAACGTGAACAAAAGTGGCTAACGTATTAATTCAAATGAGCTTGTTGCCTTGACAGCTTTGGTTGCATTTAAAAAATAATGGATTGTGGACAGTCACGACCATCACTCCCCTTTTAGTGCTTGCAAGGTAACAACACATTGAAATTGTGTACCAAAGCAAGGGGCTCCGGGTCACCAGTCATGTACCATGTCTTTAGAGGGATGAGCTTCTGGTTTTTATACACGACAAGATGGTCATTCTACATGGGAAACTATCACATTCCTACTATTGAAGCATCACATTGCATAGCATATGGTTGCGATGGATCAAGATGATCCAAGATAGGTGCTATTGACAGAGGACAAGTGTCTTTTACGTTGATAAAAGATTTTTTGATTTCAACTCTTCATTATGGATGAATGTCCTTTTCCTTTTAACCTATTTACCTTAGCTACCAAGGTTGAATATCCTTGCATAAAAAATTGACAGTAGTTTGCAAGGCCAATGAAATACCTAATCCTCTTAACGTTTTCACTCTACGGCCAATCCTCTACGACTTGGACTTTCCATGGATAGGCATAGTTACCGTCCTTTTCAATTACGCGTCTAAGCTGCTTGAACTCGTCTCGTACAAACCTGTAGTTGCTCTAATTCACACATAATTTTTACTCTAAAAGGATTATAGGAATTTGCGCAAATGTTCCATGTGCTCTTTCATTTATTTGGGAGACTCATGATATCCTTTAAGTTCAACAAACCAGGGCATGTGGTACTTCAACTTTGACGAGCAACCCAGGTCAATACCTCGGTGTTCCATTGATTCAACAACTTTTCATCATCGTCCGACCGTGGAGGATACCACATGGAGGGAATGTTGCCCGCTACAGGAAAAATCTGACAGGCTTGGCTTGACACGTCACGCAAATAGGCATGTGATGTGCCATGCCACCTATCGCTGCAAGTCCACATCGTCCTTTTGGACCGGATGGATGGATATAACAGTGTGCCTGGCATGCTTTGGTGATGAAAATCACCGGATCATGCACCGCACACGTTAGGTCAAACATTGTCTAATGAAAAAAATTGAGACTGGAGACAAGAATTTTGGTGAATCTGCCAATTGTAGAACAAGAGAATCGACAACCCCCTGTCTTAGGGTTGGAAGGCACCAGGGTCCTAAGACATGGTAGCTGAGTACACTTGTTTTTCCTTCCACATACTGCAATCATCATTCAAGGAGGCGGCATTGGTCCTTTGGCACGTGCAATTGTCATCAACATCTAACATTCGACACGATAATGCTCTGACATGGATTATCTTGGTTTCAACAATCTCCCCTCGTTTCAGTTTGAAATTTGTGTCGTAGGCTTCCGCTCATGCCCATGTCAAAAGCGCTTTACTTGTAACTGGGCTAGCAGAGGGAACCCATCTCAATGACCATGGATTCTATCCACAATCAAAGTTTTCATCGTATGGTATTCACCAAATGGGTGTACCACAACTATAATCGGTACAAGTTTGATGGACACACTGTTTGCGTTAATGCTATGTGATTGTGATCGAATACTTTCGAATCACGTCAGATGACCATTTCCAAAATCCTTCCGTGCTCATGTCTTTACATCCTAAGGTTCCATTCCAGAACCCATCAATGGATTGTGTTTCCCAAGTCGGGTTGCTTCAAAATCTTCTGTTAAATACATTCGGTACTTCCACTCAATAGATGTTTTCCATATGCCTCACCCGAGGCACTCATGGAGGGGATCGCCCAAATCAAAGAATCATGAGAAACAACCACCATCGTGGATACCAATGCAGTGACATTCAAAGCATATTGTTCCTAAATTTGGCAATGTACTTCAATTGAACCGTCCCTAAAGCCAATGGAGTTAAGTCATTTTACCATGACCTTCAGGGTCATTAAAGCATGGGTGTGAGTACGTCGTAATCGCTATGATATCTCCCGGAGATCGGTTTTATTCCAAAATTGGATAGCCGGTGCTACACCATGCCTTTGGAATGATAGGACTCCATTTGCATGATGTTTGAAGAGCACGATGTACACGACTAGTGTACTGTGTCATGATGTCCTTAATTTTGAGACGTTTCTCAAAACATTGAAAGAACATGACGAGAAACATTGTTTCCCTAAGCCCATATTGAAGAGTCATTTTACATAAACACTTGGCTGCGGCACATTCATCATTGATTTGCCTCAGTGCTGATTATGACTCGTTATGTGGTCGGTCGGACCACCAAGATGTTGGTGCCAACACATGGTTAGCATAAAGCTATCGGCTTAAAGTCCGTCTCCACGGTCATAAGCTTTGGATGCAAAACCTAGACCCTGAAGTCATCCCAAACATGCCGTAGTTGGTTTGTAGAGAACTATGAGATCGTCATTGTACTCTAGAACTCCACTAGTAGACAATGAATATTGCCTCTTTTTTTTCCGAAATGAAAATTTCACCAAAAATTTGATCAACTCATGTCACTGACATCGGTTCACAAACCTTTCTCTACCAACGTCTATGACATGTTCACTCGTGGAGAAATGGTAGACTAAATCTGTCGCCTTCAAATTTGTTCACTTTTGAAATTCAATCAATCTCTTCATATGCTAGAAAGTAACCCTTGCAGTCTTCAACAACCGCATTGCAACGTCTTAAATTGTTGAGGATCCATAGAATAATCTTCACTCTCTCTGTTATTTTTACAACCCCCACTGATAATTCTCCTTCTCTTTTTAACTGGGTTGTCCATACACTCATATACATTTTTGTCGTTAGTACCAGTTGGGTACCACGATTTGTGTCCATCATTCACCGAGTGATAGGGTGTCAATGGTTTTGCCATTTTCTTAGGGTATCATCTTTTATGGATTCAATCACGGACCCATGTTTGTATCGGCCATGACTATTGATGCACAGTATCTCCAAAAGGTACTAATGCATTCATTACACTCCGTGTACAAGTTGTATGATGTCAGTTCTCTAGGATTAAAGTCGGCATGTCAACCCAACAGGCCTGATCAACATCTCATGGCACATTTTTACAAGGGTTTATCCATCAAACGATCACATTTTCCTTTCAACATCGCAGCGCAATGGGACGTTCGACTGTTGTGGAACACGTCATGTACCCACAAAACCACCTGTTTGGTAAAATGGTGTCGCCATTGGTATCCAAACTATCAGCTTATATAATCAGTTTGATCAAACAGCACAAAACCGTTGTCATCACTTGCCTGTCCAAGTTGTCCATAACTTGATGTCGTGATCGGTTCACCAACAATTAGTGGATAAGGTTTTTGTGCATATCGTGCACATTTTCCATGTATACCGTGTACCCAATTTCACGTGAAAGAATTACAATGGAATTATTTGCATACCTTCATCCACTGAAAAGAAGATTGTTCTCTGTACTCGGTTGTTCGCGCTGACCTCTTGCTGCCATGCAGGTCGTGCATGCTTTGGAACTAGTATTCAACCGACTGGGCTTTTCTAGCTTGTTCCATATAGAGGTACAAAGGAGTACATACACCTTTAGCATGGTGCAACTTTGCGGAAATGGTCCTTTTCACACATGTAGACTATCCATATAAATTCTATGAATACCTCTTTTGGAAGTATCTTTCCACACTACTATCGGCAGAGGCAAGGTTTTGAACTTCAAATGCTTGTCGCTGTCAGCAAAATCTCGTATTGTGTGTATTTGTTACGCCATCCGGGCATGCATCTCATCACCAAAGCCATTTGTGATTGTTTGTAGTCATGCCTGTCGGTTCTCTATCTGAAGAATTTGACAGTATGACCATCCTCGGATTTTTCAAGATGCCTTAGAAATGTCAGGCGACATGTTTTTGGCACTTGGAACAATGTCGTTGACGTACTTTCTTGTATAACTACTCCATGCATAGATTGTATGATTCCATTCGGTGGTCTACCACAAGCTAACATGACCATGAAAAGAGTTGGATAGTTCTTGCTAGTGGATGCAATGGGGTGTGATCGGCACCCATATGATCGGTGCCATTGGCATCTTACAACATGTGTTGTACCATCAACACTAGTATAGCTAGTCCAACCGGGACTCATGGCCATAGTGCATTTGGCACTCGTAAATGGTGCATTTGGCACCAATGACAGAAGCGCAACCCGTAGCATTTAACAACCGTGCAATCGGCGGTTATGACAATAGTGCATTCGGCACTCCTGTGAATGTTTGAAACGACACATTTTTCAACTGAACATTCAACACTTATGCTGATTTTCTGTCTGGAACTCATATGAATTCTACGATTGTGTTTTCCATGTCGGCCATATTCCCAGTGTAATTGACACATTTCCGTTTTGTGCGATCTACGCTTGTGCGGGGTTTTCCATAACTACATGTATGTTGAGTGCAATTGGCACTCACATTCTTATTTGATAAAAAAATTATGCACAAACAAAATACCTAGCATGGTGCAATTGGCACCTCCGTGGATATGCAATCGGTGTTTGCTTTGGTCATATATATGGAGACCATGAGAGTGCATTTGGCACTACTCATGGTCACAAATGAATCACAAATGCATTCAACATCCCTGAGTATGTGCAGCTCGTGCTTTTTAGTGGATTCTTTTACACCGACAACTGTTTTTGCAACTAGCACATGTGGTGTTGCTAGTAGTGCAATCGGCACTAACGTCGATGATGTGGCTGCCACTCATATCAACATGCAATTAGCACTTGTTCTGTACTAACACTCGTGCGTTCTATGTTTTTCACATTGTTGCGCCAAGTAGGAGAGTTATCGAGTGGTCACAGTACATACGTAGCCTTTATTATTTTAGTTGGAATCAAGAAATTTTCTTGATGTATGTCAACGTTGTGGTTATGCAACCTGGTGTGCATTGTAGTGGCCCTTCTACACAAAAAAAACTGTCCAGCGCATGTACCACCTATGTTAAGCCATATCGTGGGTTTTAATAACCAAACAGTAGTTCGTTTTGAGAAGTACCCAAAACTTTGAGGTTGCTTCCATTTTTTCCCTTTAAGTTGTCCACAACACTGAAAACCGTCACAAAGAAGACAAAAACTGAGACCATTGATATTTTGTAGAGCGTAATCAGAGCCTTTGGCTTTTTACGTCTAGGCCCATGGCCAACTTGACCACACACTCGGGTTTGACCACAAAAGTCATCACCGCTTGAAACACTTTTCAGAATGGTTAGCATGAAATTCCTTGACTTGAGGTATTATGAAGGTTGAGCATGGTTTTTTCACGTTGAGTGCCCTTTCTCTTTCATGATGTTGGGAATCTTCCATGCGTCACCCAATGGTGTATTGGGAAAATAACTGACTATCCCCTTTTCCACATGTACGAAAATACATATGTTCTCTTTTTTCCAGAACTTCTGAAAATATAAGGAAACTCAGACTGAGCTTCGTGAAACTCTTTATGACTGTAAAAACTGGGTCCCGTGCAAGAAATTGTCTTGTTTCTACAGGGTTAACCTAAGATGCTCAGACGGAGAGGCAAAGGTCAATCTGAATCTTGTACAGGTGACCTGCCGGTTCCAGCCTCACGGATAGACGACTGTGCAACTTCCACTTGTCTGTTCTGGTCACTAGTACTTCTCAGTTATTGCCGGTGTGTCCCGTGACCATCCCCTTGATGTGAGGGGAAGGGAGGCAGGAATTTTCCTCCTCTTTTCTCGTCTCCACACTAGGGGGATGTAGGTGGGACTGAGGAAACCCACCACTCCACCCCTCTTCTGGTACAACATGCACCATAGACGAGGGGAGGGAGGTTTGCTCCTTTCCTCCTCCATTGGCGCGTACGGCTTTGTGGGGGAGGGATATCCTCATCCTCTCTTTCCTTTTTGGTACCCTTGGCATCCTAGGAGAGAGTGGGAGAGGGAGTCCCTTTCCCCTTCCCCCCCTTGTGCGCCGTCGGTGCCATGGACGAGGGGGAAGAGGAGGCACTGACCTCTCCTCCCCCTTGGTGCCGTTGGTGCCATGAGAGAGGAGAGGGGGAGGCTCACTATCTCCACACCCTTTTGGGTACCTCGGCACCATTAACAACGGGAGGGAGGGGGGGTGGGAGGCCCGCTTTCGCCTCTCCCCCTTGGATGCCGCCAGCGTCATGGACAAGGGAGAGGAGGAGGCACAGGCGTCTACTCTCCCTTTGCACTGTCTGTGCCATGAATGATGAGGGGAAGAGAAAGATCACCCTCTCCTCTCCTCTTTGGACGCTGTCGGAGCCATGGACAATGGGGGGGAGGAGGGGGAGGGAGAAATCCATTCTCGCCTCACCCCCTTGGATGCCTTGGTGTCACGAATGAGGGGAAGAAGGAGGTATGAGCCTTCTCTTCCCCTTGGCAGTAGCGCCACCATAAGCGAGGAGGAGGAGGAGGTTGGCCCTGTCCTCTCCCCCTAAAACGAGATGTGATGGAGGGGGGCACCCTATTCCTCCCTTTGTTGTAGTCTGCCCCATATTGTGAGAGGAGAGAGGAGGGAGGCAAGTCCCTTCCTCTCCTCTTCGGGCCGTCTCAGTTCTGCGCTCGACAGAGCTTGAGCTATCCCTGTCGGGCGGGCGGCGTTTGGTCTCCTAGTTGTCAGTCCTCAGGAAGCGTTCTGTTAAACGCTCTTTTTAGGTCAAGCTGTCGGAGTCGGACAGTTTTTTCTCGAGTCTCGGTGTTTCTTGACTCCCACCGATTGGGCGGGTTTAATTCCGGGCTTTGGTTTCTGTCCATGCAATGCCCTGATAAACGGTTGACGTTTGCTTTGACACTGGTCAAACGGACGGATGGAAGTCAGGAGAAGGATTTCATTTTTTAGTAGAAGCCTCGCTCTGATGCCAATGTAGCAACCTTGGGCTGTTTTGCGACTAACTTTAGAACCCAAAACAAAGGTCCTCAAAAAGTGTAGTCCAATGCGAGTGGGCCAATAGTCGCCTCAGCCATTTTGGCTGAGACAAACCGCGCCACAAATGGGCGTTATTGTCATAGGGTATGGACATAAACAATAATCCTAAACCTCATTGTTCCATGTGGCATTGCCAGGCAGGAACATGACCCTAATGACAGGCTAAGAGTGGAGGAGGAGTGGCGCCATTGATTTTCCATAGCGACACTCCTTTCACCTAAAGCATGGTCACGGATATTTTTCAAGCTAGAGTCAAACCAGACATTAGTGCATTGTTTTATTTTTCAGGATTTTGGCTCCTCGAAACTTAAGCCTCGAGTACCCCAAGTACTTAATAGTTATTCAATGACCATTTTAACCTAAAAATGGTCCATACACTACATTGCCACAGGATGAGGATTCTCGGTATCACAAAGTTCAATTAGGTGTACGAGAATGACGAACCCATTTTTGTATCAGTGTACGAAGGGATTATAATAGTCATCAAATGAAAATTAAGCTACTAGATGTAGGAGCTTCTTGTAGTTTTTTCATTGAAAAAATAGCAAAAAGTTGAAGTTGCAGTCCAAGCTAGAGACATGTGAAGTACAAACCGTTGATTGAAGGGTAAACATCTATCATTTTTGCAAATCACAGAGCTGCAAGATATAAAGGTCTTGAGTAACTTCCCAATGAGCAACATTAAGATCATGCTTGGCCAAAATGTTTTGTATTAGTACAATTGTCAAATTGAATATCCTTATAGAGTGGTTTACATTTGCATTGACAGTATAAAGTGACACTTGCCTCTCATAGTGTGAGCAACAATCCCGTAGTATTTACCGGATCAATAGGAAGTCAAAGCTTCTGTAATCCGATGCTCAATGCATATGCATCTTTAAAAGTGACCACAAGGAGCTCATGCGTGGCTAGTCCATGTGGAGGCAAGGAGAGTGAGTGAGGCAGCAGGGTCAGAAGAGATGAATCTAGCAACCTTTTGAAGATTGCAAAGCTCAGGATTGTTCTGAATGAGTTTGCACCAATTTTTGAGGAGTTTGAAGAGCTTTCCCGGGACACACTCTCCCAAGAATCACCTCCACAATATAGCGTCAATTGTCATATAGACTTGAGCCCATGATCAGACCAATGGTCAAAGGACCTACTGATTGAGCAATAACACATTGACCAAGCTAAGAAACAAGTAGACGAGGTCAACAACTAGGGGTTTATCATGCCATCCATGTCACCCTATGTGGCACCTCTGCATTTCGTTGAGAAAAAATCCCGAAGAGATGTGGATCGGCGTGGGCTGCATGATATTAAACAACATCACGATGAAGAATCCCTATCCTCTTTGAAAAGCAAATGAACTTTTTGTCCAAATCTAAGGAGCAAGAATTTTCTATGAAAATTTCCAACAAAGCGCCTGCTTTCAGATCCATGTATCTCAAAAGGATATCAATAAGACACATGCCTTAGGGACACTTTGAGTTCACGATTATGCAGTCTGGACCAATGAAGCTCCACAATACTTCTTGCTACCATGAACCACACTTTTTTTATTGTACCTTGAGGACTTTTTTTGCTGTGTATCTTGATAGAATTTTGGTGTACACGTGCACACTAGAGGAGCACACTGGACATCTTGAGACAGTTCTAGAATTTTCACTGTTGCGTGTAGACCATTTTTAAGGTTAAAAGTGGTCGTTAAATAACTATTGGTAACTTTGGATACTCGAAGCTCAAGTTTCAAGGAGCTTAAAGCTCAGAAGAATATAATAGACTAGAGTCTAGTTGAATTCTGGTGTGAGAAATATTCATGGCCGGAATCTAGGTGAAAGGAGTGCCGCGATGGGAAGTCCATTGCGTCACTCCTCCTCCACTCTTCTCTTGGTACTAGGACCCTGTTCGAGCATGGCAATGCCACTTGAACAATTAGGGTAAGGATTATTGTTTTATGTACACACCCCATGATGACTACGTCCGTCTTTGGCATGGTTTGTCCCAGCCAAAATGGCTGACGCGACCATTTTCTCCTCCTCCTTGGTCTACATTTTCCGAGGACCAGAGCTTCTGCAAGAAAAACAAATATTGGTGTTGGAAACACTCGGACGTTGGATATGGACATCGACGGATAGCATAAACCGTCAACTCAGTTAGTAGTATGAAAAAAAATGTTTGGACCAGTTTGTCCAAACGCCACCTGGTCGGCGGAGAGAGCAAGATGGCGGAGAGCTGGGAGACGTAGCCTTCGAGAGCATAGAGCCGAGAGCCGAGAGCTATAGCTCCATTCTGCCGGTTGAGAAAAGATAAAGGGGTTGTGTAGCATGACGACCCCCGTGTGTCCGACAAGTCTGCCGAGTGAGCGAGCGAGTATCCGCAAGCCGGATAGGTTGAGAGGGGTGATGTCATCCCAGGGGATGGAGAGGAGGGGTCTCCTCTCCCCCCCTCTAATGAGGAAGGGACATTCCCCTTCCCCTCCTCCTCCTCCATAGAACTAAAGGAGAGGAGGGGGATGGACTCCCTCTCCTCCCCTGCTGCAACACCGTTGACGATGCCAAAAGGGTGGAGAGGGACGGACTCCCTCCCTTCCCTCTTCAGCATGGTACTGATGGTGTCGACGGAGAAGAGAAGGATTAGAGTCCCTCTCCCCCCCTCCCACAATGACAATGGAACCAAAGGTGAGGAGAAGGAAAGATTCCTTCTCCCCCCTCCATGGAACTGTCGGCGCCGGAGGAGAGAGGAGGGACGGGATTCCCTCTCTCTCCCTTCCATGGAACAGACTATGCCAAAGGGGAAGGGTGACGGAAGAGTCTCCTCCCCCCTTGTCTGTGGCACCGACGGCACCAATGGAGATGGCTGAGGGGAGAGTCCCCCCCCCCCTCTTGTCCATGGCGTCGACGACGCCAAGGAGGATGGGTGAGGGGAGATTTCTCACCCCCCCTCTGCCCAAGGCGAGGACGGTGCCAAAGAGAAGGAAAGGGGGAGGATTTCCCCCTTTTCTCCTCATCCATTGTACCGACGGTGCCAAGGAGGAGAAGAGGGGGCTTCCCTCCCCTCCCCTCACACATGGACTGATGGCACTAGCATAAGGAGAGGAGGTGTTCTCCCCCTCTCCCCCTTTCCTCACACAGGCCGATGGCCCAAGGGGGTGGAGAAGGGGATGTTCTCCTCCTCTCCCTCCTTGCATGTAGGTTGATGGCCCTAAGGGAAGGGGAGGGGGTATTCTCCTCCTTTCCCTACCCCTCTCCCTTTTACCAGGGCCCACGGCCCAAGGATCGAGTGAACAGAGATTTCTCCCTCCTCCGCTCACGGACGGAGGAGATGGAGCCCTGCGAACGTCAAACGTGCCAGTTGTGCATTTATCCAACGTGGTGCGTGCGCTTTTGGCGTAGTTGGTAGCGATGAGGGTTTGATGCAAGAGGACAAAGGGTTAACCATTGCATGGGTCTGTAACCTTTTGTTCCCAAATAGCCCCATTTTGGGACCCAGTTGGTTCAACACAAGTTGCGTCCAGGTCCTCCATTTGGTCTCCATTTTGGACATCGTGAAAGCCACTTTGAAGCTCAAGTTGAGCTCCAATTTTTCTTCAAACAAGAATGTCCTTAAAACAGGAAGTCACTTGGTGCTACTAGCACTATAGGCGAGGAAGATTTCCTCGATTAAGCCCAAGAGTGACCGTGTCCGTCATGGGTTTGCCACCGTAGAGTGTTAAAAAGATCCAATCGAGCTCTGAAACATCTCTAATTTCATGAAATCGGCCTAATTCCTCTATACCCACTATTTTGGCCTTCGAATTTTCTCCTGGCCATTTCTCGCTTTGCACAAAACATGCTTCCGAGACCCATTTTTCCCGAAGCGTCGTAGACCATGCATGTCGCACCCAGTATTGAAAACAAATTCATGCTACACCGGTCACGGATGAATTACTACAAAATACTAGATATCCAACAAATCATTTCTTAACTTTCAAAGGTGTCAGTCACCATTTCTACAACCCGGGAAATGAACCCCGACTAATGTGCCTTTCGAGTCATGCGAAGCGAAGCACACCTTTCGACAAAACAAAATTATGGAAAAAAAATCCAATTTTCCCTTACTTTTCTTTACCCTTCAAACGAGGGGCTTAAAATTCTGCAAAACGAGGTAAAGATGACATCATTCTCATGCCCAAACAGTCATCAGATAGACTCGTTATCGAACACAAAGTAGCCACGTCAAACGTGAACCTCGACCACATCTGAACGGAGTCTAATCCTTAGATATCCCGATCACGCGATATGTTGCCAGGTGGACGTTGGCAATTTTCGTCCACATGCAAACGGTGCCACGAGGCGCATGTTTTGAGGATAGACCATATGCTGTCAACGTTGCTCGCTTAGGGTTTCCATGCCTCCTGTCGTTGGTGTTTCTACCTCAGGTGCATGGTAAGATTAACAATTTTTGTTCCCCCTCCGTACGTGACCACACTCGCATGGTTTGTGACGGTTGTCATCATGGTAAGTCGGCCAACCGCCATGCAATCAGGACGCTCTCTCCTTGTTTGCAGGGGTCATGACCATTGAGCCATTGTTGATGTGTACTTGTCATGTCCCTCCAATGTCGGCGCTTTGTCACAACGGGCCTGTGTCTCCAGGATGGCTCTCCTCCTTGCGCTAACAACGTGTGGGTATGCCAAGTGCAGATGGTGGGTGCGATGCATATTACGACATATGCCAAACATTTTTGTACCCACTTTTGGCCAAGATGGCCGCCACTTTTGACGCCACTAGAGGCGATTACCTGGACGACGAGGACGACGACCCTCCCAAGGTTGTCGTCTCCCGTTACCACTCTGAGTCCTCCGTTGTGTTCACCCAAAGGAGGAGCATGAGTACAAATTTCACGTGAATTTCGTGAAGCGCATGCCTCCGCGCTCTCCAGACCGAGTTGAAGAGCACACGATGCAACTTGGAGGAAGTCAACGTGTCCGTTTGTTTTGTGATTTCCGCGCGGGTGGGGTGAACCCACTATGTCTGTAGAAATGGTGTCGCATCTGACAGGGTTGGACCTCCTGCTATGTCGAAGTATGCTGTCCGCTTGCCACCTCACCCTGTACGTTGTAGTGAATGTCCCCTACATGTGCCTGAAGTTGTACTACATGTGTTCTTTGCTGGGTCGTCTGCAGAGGAAACTCCACCGTCCCCGCCGGAGACGACCGGCAAAGATGTGCAAGCCGCTCTTGCTCGTGCACGCAAGCGTACAGCAAGATGCCTCTCTCTGGGTCCGCAGTGAGTCAACTCGAATAGAAGTCCGTTATAGAGTGTGAAAGACAGCGGGCTGCCCATGGCTCCTAAAGGCGCGCTATCAGTACAAGTACGGCAACGTCGCCATAGTTGAGTATGTGGACGGCCACAAGTGCACCCCCACCACCAAGAAGGGCGATCAGGCACGCCGGGCAGCATGGGTGCTATGCCACATAGAGTAGACGATGAAGAAGAAGCCCTCAACTGACACAAAGGCGCTGTAGCAGATTGTTGAGGCATACACATGCAAAAAAGTGCACTACCCGGTGGTGTACCAAGCAAAGAAGGAAACCCAGGAGAAGCTCATGGGGGAGAATACGCTTTCGTGGACGCTCTTTCCAGCCTACGTAGCAGAGGTTAGTACATTTGCTTTCATGTCCTATTTCCTAATGATGCATACGCTGGCAAAAGACCCTTCGGTTAAAGAACGCTGCACATGCGCTATATGTCTTGCAGTTGAAACGAGTGGGCCTGCAGACCTTCGCGTGCACAGAACAGGAAAAGAATGGGCTCTTCCGCCGGGCTTTCGTGATACCCGGGGCTGTCGGGAGGGCTGGAACCATGTGTGTCACCTCATCACCATGGACGCCACTTTTTTGAAAAATGGGTTCAAACAGGTTCTACTCATTACTCAGTTTTGGGATGCCAACAACCACTCTGTGCTCATGGCGTGGGCGCTATGCATTCAAGAAGACAAGGAAAATTGGACATGGTTTGTGTAGCAGCTGTCGCAGGCATATCACATAGCACGAGAGCATGGCACAACCATCATCTCTGATCGTGACGGCGGGCTCCTTGCTCGTGTAACCCGTGAGATGCCTGGAGCCACGTACGTTGTGCGCAGCACATTCGTGAGAACATGAAGTCCAAAGCCGGTCAGGTGGCCGCGGACCTGTTCCAATCCTCGTGCATGCCTTCAATGCTAGGGAGTTCAAGTCCATGTAGGAATGACTATCAAGGGCATCGAAGCAAGGTGTGGAGAACATATTTGGTGGTAGAGCAGAACCGGGCATCTCGATGGACAGGTGGAGTAGAGTGTAGATCCCCGTGGCACGTGGCGGGCACACGACAAGTAATGCGATGGAGTCGTTGAATGCCCACATCATAAAACTCCGCCATTTGTACCCCTGTCATTGCTTTTCCCAGCTTTACGTGTGGGTGCAGAAGTTGTTTGCAGGCAGCCGAAAGCAGGCGCATGACTGCAAAACCACGCTTGCCCCCTTCGTCAACGGTATGGTGAAAAACTACACGCAGACGGTGAGGGAATACGACATCATCCTGGCGAGACCTCTCTCTAGGACCATCTTGGGTCCCAAGAGCAAGTCCGGGCGCGAGGTGGATTACAACACAAAGAAGTGCAGCTGTGGCCAGTGGGCTGAGTACGACTATCCATGTCAACTTGCAGTCAGCCTTCTCCTTGATGCTAGATTCAACCCGGAGATGTGTGTGGACATTCACCTGACAAAAATGGCATGGAAGAGGACCTCCCGCCACCCCATGCCCGGGTTGAATCTTCGCAAGCTGCAATACATAGAGAAAGAGTGGGGCCCGTCCGGCAAGAAGCGCGGTGCTGGGAGGCCGAAGTCCAAGCGGAGGGACATGTATGAGCGGCGCAAGAGGGACTGCATCTGCAGCCAGTGCGGGCTGGATGGACATGGGCCTAGGCATTGCACAAACCCTTTTGCCAACGTTTTTGCAGCTCGTGCCAGACAGCTTGCTATAGGGCACGGGGTGCATGGTGATGGTGGACGAGGCCCTAGACAACCAAGAGAAGGACATTCCGCAAGAGCAGATACAGGTGATGAACCTGGGGTGCTACTCTTGACAGGCATGGTGGAAGCATCAGTAGCAACAGCAACAGCAACAGGTGATGACGCAACTAGAGGTGATGTAGCAGGTGAAGCAGTAGCAGCAACAGTAGCAGGTCATGACGTAGTAGGAAGTGATGCAACGGATGAAGCAAAAGAGCTCGCGGTCTCCTCCCAGGTTGACAACCCTGGGAGTCCCGAGGCAGCAGCAAACAACACAATAGAGAATGACCCATCCTCCTCTGAATGGTCAGAGGAGGGCAAGGCCTCAGACTATGTGACGACCGAGACTGAGGAGCGGGAGTCAAAGGACAGCTCCTCCCCCTCAGACTCTTCTAGGGACGAGGCGCAACTGCGGCGCAAGCGGATGCGCAAAGGTCGTTCTATGTGAGAAAGGTAATTTTTTTTTCCATGCAGTGTTGTCATGTCCATTTGTGCACATGTGTTCACTTGTTTTCCCTTAACTGCTCCATGTTTTGTTTATGATTTGTGTGCAGGTGAGGCAGATCCATGTCCTACTGAAGACGGTGTTCAAGCGGCAACCGAGGCATAAATTGCACCGGCACAGAGTCAGATCACATGAGGCCCATGACACGGGTTGTGTAGTGAAGGCTGCAGATGTCATGTGTTGCAACATGGCCAATCTAAACCTAGGGAATACAGAGCTAGAAGAGGCCAGATATGAAGTGCACACTTGCACGAGCGAGTGTGCATCTCCCTTTGGGGAAGACTTTCATGATGCATTCCAAGAGTTCAATGAAGGGCCAGAGTGTCTTGCATGTGAGGTCATTTGCTTTGTGCACGGCCTACCCGTGTACTTTCAAGTGCGGATTAGTACATGTGAATAAGCCCCTCTGTTTTACTGGCCATGATTATGATAACCTTAGTTTCTATATCATCCATTTCTCATCTCTCTGTTGTTCTTGTTACTTCATCTTAGTAATGGTACGAGAATGAAGTTTAGTCATTAATACATGATCATTGTGTTTTCTGTTTGAGTGATCAGCTGCCACTACAACTTGCAATACAGTTTCCTGTAAGCTCGGTACATTTGTTTATGCACCATGCAGACACGAGTCTTAAAGGATATCCATGTCTGGATACTACATGTGGCATACGACAAGCCACAAAGAAAGCAAACTCACACTTGCTTTGTGATTGTACGTGTTCGATACACGTGTGTAGATAGCACTATAGCAGTTGAGAGTACAGGTACTACGATGGTTGTGATGAGTGTGGAGGGAAACAAATCCGGTGAATGTAGATGTTCATGAAGGTTTCACTGACCTCATATGACAATACTTGGAAAGAAAACAAACCCACTAACACATCATTCAGTGAAAATAAGCATTAGTGGACACATCATGGATGAAGTTGTGGCTAAAACTTACACATGCCCACCACCTGCCATAGTAAGAGGTGGAAGGATAGGAATGTTGTAGACACATCATGAATAGATTCGTGGAGAAATATTTCACCTTCCCATTGCTTGCCACGCTAAGGGCGAGAAGGATAATAATGTAATGGATACAACATGAATGAATTTGTGGATAAATGTTACACATGCCCACTATCTGCCACACTAAGGACTGGAATCATAGGAAACTAGTGGACACATCATGAAGAACTTTGTGGATAAATATTACACATATCCACTATCTGCTACACTAAGGGCCGGAAGGCTCTTTGTACAGCCAAGGCTCCCACGGATCAGGAGTGTTAGACGGACGCGGAGATGGCACACGCTTGCCCAAGATCCAAACCATGGTCTCCGGTTGACGAGGTGTGGATGTCCATGATGGTATCCCATTCTGCGTCACCCAGTCCTCCAACTCTGCCTTTATGATGGCCCATGCAGCTGCGGCTTCTTGCGGATGCAACATGGCTGATGTCTGCAGGGTATCCTTGCCACCCCACGCACCGTCTTGGTTCCATCGCCGCGGCCCATTGGGAACCTCACTCATACCGTCATTGGTAGCCATGTTCACAAGTTGGAGTAGCTGCAGCTATAGCGGTGCAATAGACGTCAACGTCCACATTCAATGTGTCGCACGGCGTTCACTCGGAGAGGTGTTTGCATTGCGTACCCCACTGTTGAACCTGTGAATTACATAGAAACGATCAGTTTGGCATGCTTTTGCGTCACGTCTAAGTGGCAATATTTGACAAGGCACACCACGCGCAGCAATCCATGTGGACCAGTTGCCAGTGTTTGCATACGAACCCACTCGTGAACGATGGATTGTGGGAAAACGTGGGCAGACTGAAATTTGACTCCGGTCAGGTGTTCAACGTAGGAAATTTTGATTCAACAATGGTTTTAGCGGTTGACATCGCAAAATTTACGTGCACACAACATTTGCATGGGATGGAAGGTGCTCCATAGATGCAAATGAGTGACGCTCAATCATTGGACAATAAAGTTATCTACCACGCTGTCCTTGCAGGACGAGCCAAGAATGTGTTGACATGGTGTGCCCCTTGCCATGAGTGTTGTTGATCGTACTCCCTGGTTCGACCACTGAGGATTAGTCGAATATCTGATCTGACTTTAGATTTAGATTCCTTGGATTTTTCCATGCAGGATCGAGCTTTGAATCGCTCGATTTGAGTGAGTATTAAAAAAGTTAGCCCAGCCCAAAAATCGGGTGTTGGGTGGGTGGAATCTGGTACCCGCCATGGGTGGCGGGATAATCCACCGCCAGGGATCCGAGTTCTATCCTAATGGCCTCCAAATGCACAAGGGGCATGAATGAGGTAACCATAAGGACCTCCTTGACCAGGATGAACTTCTCCTTGACTTCTGGGAGAGGAAAGGCGCTTCGACGGGTCATCGTCTAAGCGCCTCCCGTT